>SDVV010008126.1:0-17371 GCA_016164225.1 Gammarus roeselii | reverse complement strand
TTATATATATAATAGTTGATTGAAGCAAGGCCGCCGCCCAGTGATGCCATCTCACAGGTAGTCTCCTAGTCATCTTCTCTACCGTTCCTTCCTCCTCCTCCACCAACGCCGCCCACCACTCCTCCGGGTGGAAATGGTTGGTCGCCGATTCACCTTCTGCAGGAAGCACGGATTGCTGTTCTTGTTGCATCTCTTCTTGTTGCTCTTTCAGACGTTGCTGCGCAAGAATTAATTACAGATGAATCTGTTTATGGTCAACTCTATTCCTGCACATGTTCTTCTGCAGGCGTTTGTAGAATGAAGAAGGTGCAGATGGAAGGCCATTGAACGTTTGAAATAAATTGATTGACAGCGCGATTGATTGTGAAACCGGTGAAGCAAATTTGTTTGTTAGGAAACATATTCTTCACTCTGAGCTGCCTCACAAAAATGGAATTGCTTGCTATTGTTCAATAATTATTTAAAAAATGTAATGCATTAAAATGGAGTAGACTAAAGCTATTCAATCTAATCTGTTCAATATTACGTGATGTATTGTCTTTGGTATGCGTAACAGGAGTACACAACCATAAATGTTCTTCTTACTGAATAAACCCATCTGATAATATCATTGCAGCACGCATGAAAGAATTCCCTTCTATATTATGTGACAACCGGTCGCTAAACATACTGTGGGAAACATTTCTTATACCCTGCCAGCTAAGACATTCCATTGTTAACCCATGTGTGTGTTTCGATTTGTAGAGGAAGCCTGGTGTCGTCGGTTGGCATTTCTGAGGTGAGGGTAGGGGAAACCCCCACCCCCTTCATCCCCGGTCTTTCAAACCGCTGTACTCCGTTTTCCTTTCTCTCGAATCATTTCTAGACGTGTAAACAATTAAGACTGAAGTTGTATAGGTCAATGAGAATGAAGTAACGCAAATAAATATCGTTTAAAATAAATATTTATGTAGGAGATGATGAGGTTTATTATAGTACAGTAGCTAGATATAATCTTTCGAGTGAAGCGTTAAACCGTGGTCGGAGCCATGTAAGCAAATAAGCTCACCAACGCCACCGTTAGATGACGTTGTATGCCGAACGGTTGGCTCCCTCAATCTGAGGGGGGCTGTTGTTGCCTTTGAACTGTGAGTAGAAGCGGACGTGTGAGACCCGCAAGGTTCAACCAAATGGATAATGCGCCCAAGATCTTCAAGAAACGATAAGTTTGAACTAAGACTTTTACCGACTAGTTTAATACAGTGACGCAGTGATAGTTGTCGACTAACATACGATGAGGTAGGGAAATAATGTAGTTTGCACTAGCAACTGTAGCTACACCGTAGACGTGACAGTTTTGAAGATGATGGCGTCATTCGAATGAAAATATAAAGGTAAACTATCGTAAATTAAGATACAAATGCCACCCAATATCCGCCAGTCTGTATTTGGTGTTTCCAATCTCATTCATAACACTTTTAATATATCTAGTTAAAAATTAATACTAAGATGTTAAAAGAGTAGAAAGGTCGGGCAATGATCGAAGGCAAAATCCCGACCACATGGTCCTTTCGAACCGGATCAATGTTTGACAGAAAAGGCAACTCTGGATTGCAAATTGTTTAGATAGGACAGAGGTTGGCTCCTCAAGACATTTTGTAGCTCAGTTTATTGCAAAAAGATGGCTATTGACCATCCAATTTGAATTTGAAGTCGAATTCAAGTTAGATGAAGCCAGGAAGAAGTTAAATAGCATCAATGTTGAGCTGAAAATATTTAAATAGGACAAAGGTGTAACCTCAAAATATTTTTGTGCTGTTCAGGATGATAAAACGAAGCTATTGATCACTCAATTTGAATGGAAAGAAATTATTTGGGTGAGGTTAAGAAGTTGTGTGTTCTTGGTATGCAAAATTGTATTTAATAAAGCAAGAGTGTCCATAAGGTTTTCTGTGAAATTTATGATTACAATTTGTGAAGACGCAGGTTATGGGACAAGGTAAGTCCTTATTTAAAAATCATTTGTGAATTTGAAGTGTGTAAGATTTCTTAATGTAGTTGCATTGTGTAGTGTGAAATTAGGCTTAGGACTGAAGTGGTCCTCAAATTTTTAAATTTTGCATTGTACCATTGTAGCACAGAAGTGACTTTGCAAATTAACTGAAAAGGACAAAGTAGTCCTTCAGTTGAGTTGCATTATACCATTGTGGCAAAGAAGTGACTTTACAATTTAACTGAAAAGGACAAAGCAGTCTTTGAGTTGAATTGCATTGTTTCGTGTAGCAAAAAAGTGACTTTACAATTTAACTGAAAAGGACAAAGTAGTCCTTGAGTTGAATTGCATTGTTTCATGATAGCAAAGGAGTGACTTTGCAAATTAACTGAAAAGGACAAAGTAGTCCTTGAGTTGAACTGCATTGATTCATGACTGAAATAAAGTGATAATTTTCCGGTAAGCAATTCTCAAGAACTGCGGCAGGAGTGATTGACAAATAACGGGCGTTATTGTTGCCAGTCTATTCTTGCTAGTTTTTTCTGAGAGTTCTTAACTCTGAAAATTAGTTACCAGGTATAAGATCGTGGACAAATAAATATTGTCTGTTCAAGATGACTAGAAGCACGGAATTTCATCGACTGGTGGCTTTGCGTACCCGCTTGCGAAGCAAAGTCACTAAGATAAAGAATAAAATTGAAACGTGTTGTGAACATGTCCCATTCAGTGAAGCAGACAACCAAGACAAGCTGACGTGCTATGTTACCACTGCAGGAACATGTTTAGAAGAAGCGCATGCACTGCATAGGCAGATGCTTGAAGAAGTTAATACGGATGATAACATTCCTCAAGAAGAAAATTCTCAACATGAGGATGAAAATGAGGAGTCATTGGAACCCTTAACTATCACCCTAGCAAAGGTCAGAAGATTAAGAATGGAAGTGCAGCCAGCACCAAGTAGTGAAGCTGCTGCATCAGTAAGTAATTTTTCCCTAAGAAGTGTGAGAGTCAAGCTACCTACTCTAGAGATGCTGGGCTTTAGTGGGAACATACTCATGTTCACCTCATTCTGGCAAAGTTTCAGAATCGTCCATGAAAATGATGAACTGGAACCTTCTGAAAAGTTTCAATACCTGCAAAGCAAGTTAAAGGGCGCTGCAAAAAATATATACTGGCTGGGTTTGCTCCAACAAATGAGTCCTACCCACTAGCAGTTGCAATGCTGAAGAAGCTGTATAGGAACGAATATCGCATAAGGATGGCACAATTGGATGCACTTGATGATCTTCCAGCTCCTGCTGACTCAATTTCATCTCTGCAAGAGTACAGGCACAAGATGGAAGTAAACCTTTGCCATCTAAAGACAGCAGGAGTAGACCTTAATGACTGCAGGCACTGTTCCTCAATAACAGCACACCGGATCTGGCGCAAACTACCGTCAAGGATCAAAAAAGCCTGCAGTAGGGGCAGAGACCCAGATGCTGCATGGAGTTTGGCAGAATTCCGAGACGCACTCATGTCTGAGATCACTAGACTTGAGAACTGTGAGAATGACTTCAAGCCACAAGTAAACGGAGGCCGAAAGCCAAACTATCAAGGAAGTTCAAGGAGCAATTCCAACGGACACCATTCCAAACCACCTGATGGAAACTACCGAGGACCCCAGTCAACTGCGAGATCCTTCCAAGTAGGAACATCAGGATGCACATTTTGTGCCGAAGATCATTCTCTCTATTGCTGTACTAGGTATGAAACAAATGAAGAGAGAAAAACTCGGGTATCAGAATTGAGATTGTGCTTTAAATGCCTGAAGTCTGGTCACCGTTCTGCTGAGTGGCCTGAAAATGCACCATTCTGTAAGAACTGCAAGATCACCGGACATCACGGTGCACTCTGCTTCGAAAGAAGTAAAGGTCGACAAAGTGATGACAAACTAGCACCAAACAATGCAAAGTCTACAGCTTCACCAGCTGCCAGTTCTGTAGGAAACGCTCCCACTAGTGTAGCTACAGTGAATGCACTAGCAGCTGGGTGTGGTAGGGCGACCGCCCTACCTACAGCTTTGGTTAGTTTGAAAACAAAGGATGGTATAAAACTCCTGAGAGCCTTGTTTGACCAAGGGGCTCAGAGGTCCTTCATCAAAAAAGGAATCTTGAGGGATGATGACACTACATGTCGACACACCACCCTGACAATTGACGGTTTCAACAGCAAAGGAACTGAAGAACTGTATGACATAAAGAATGTCATCATAGAAGTGTCAGCACATGAGAACATCTCTCTGGGAATGATAGAAGTCGACACTTTGGCTGAACGGCTTAACATGAGTGGAGTCAGTGAACTAGCCACTCGCCTCAAAGCCAAGGGAAGAAACTTGGCTGACAAGTTCGAAAATACAGTCCACTACCCAGTTGATATGCTCATTGGAGCAGATCTTTACTATGATTTTGTCTTCCCTGAAAAACAGGATGAAGGAATAACAAAAAAATCTTCAAAGTTGGGAGACCTACTGTCAGGTCCCATAAATGAATTTCATGACAACACTCAAATCAATGTGATAACTGCACTTAAGGTAGCAGTGTCAGACAAAGAAGCAGAAAATGATGTTGACCTATTGTGGCGTTTAGACACAATAGGGATATCACCGGAAAAAACACACCCGGATGATAAGGCGGCTCTAGAGCAATTCAATAACAGCATCCGATATTCAGATGGCAAGTATGTGGCCAGGTTGCCATGGAAGGCGGCTCATCCAACACTGTCAATCAATTATCGTTTAGCCCAAGGAAGGCTGGTGAGCAATCTAAAGCGTCTACGGGAAGAACCTGAACTGTTGAAGCCCCATGACTGTGTTATGCATGAGCAACAACAAAGAGGATTCATTGAAAGAATAAGTGACATGAAGCCACCAGATGCATGCCACTACTTACCTCACCATGCTGTGAAAAAGGAATCTCTAACAACACCGTTGAGGGTGGTTTTTGATTGTTCAGCAAAACCACATAATGATGCAGTAAGTTTAAATGATTGTTTCTACCCAGGACCATCCATGGTCCCAGAGTTATCTCAGATGTTGATGCGATTCAGACTGGGGTCTCTAGCTGCCTGTTCTGACATTGCAAAGGCATTCTTGATGGTAGGGTTGGATGAACAGGACAGAGACTTCACAAGATTTGTATGGCCCAGAGATCCCATGGATCCCGACAGCCCAATTGACACCTATCGTTTCAAAGTCATCCTGTTTGGAGCCACTTGCTCACAACTTATCTTGAATGGAACAAATGACCACCACTTAGAAAAGTATGGTGGACAAAGGGACATAACAGACAAGATCAAAAGCAATATCTATGTCGACAATTTATTAGTAACTGCTTCAACAAAGGCAGAACTACAAGAAATTTACAGTTCATCCAAGAATATTTTGGGTGATGCTGGGCTCAATCTCTGTGAATGGGCTACCAATGACCCAGAACTCAAGGAACTGACGGAGAAAGAAGGCGAATCAGATGCCAGTCCCATTGTTCCAGTTTTAAGACTCATATGGGACACTGTACAGGACACGTTGATGATGGCTCCTAGAGAGTTGGAAACGGTAAACCAACAAAGAGAATAATTCTCCGAGGATTAGCTGCACAATTTGATCCTCTTGGCTTAATGACTCCCATCACCATCAAGGCCAAGTTCCTAATGAAGGAAATATGTCAGTCAAAGGTTGATTGGGATGAGGATCTCTCTGAAGCTATAGTAATCGAATGGGAAAAATTGAAGGGAGAGTTCACCAAGATGTGTGGCATACCTGTCAAACGCAACTCTGAGATAGGAAAATCAATAACCCACACACCTTTGCTGATGCTTTCACAGGAGCATATGGAGCAGCTGTGTACAGAGTCAGTGAAAGAAAGGCCACATTATTGATGGCAAAAGGACGGATTGCACCCGAGAAGACACTTTCAGTTCCCAGACTGGAGCTGACAGAAGCTCTACTTGGAGCAAGGCTCACTAAATATGTATTTGAAGCCTATGAAAAGGAAGTAAATGTTGAGGCCATACATATGTGGTCAGACAGTCAAGTGGCACTAGGCTGGATACGCTCAACAGGCTCATTAGAAGCTTACATGCAGAACAGGAAGACAGACATCAAGAAAATTCTTCCCAACGCTAATTGGCATTATGTTCATACAAGTCAAAACCCAGCTGACTTGATAACACGAGGAATCAACCCGAGAAGCTCAAGTCGAGCCACCTGTAGTGGCACGGACCAAAAAATATAACTGAACTCCAGGAGTGGGAAAAACTTTCCTGCACAGGTGCAAAGTGTGATACTAAATAGTGCAGAAGAGCTTCCACCCTCGGAGTCTTTCCTACTATCAGTAGCCAATATATGTAGCACTTTCAAAAAATTAATAGTCATCTTTGGGTGGGTAAAGAGGTTCATTGAGTGTCTGAAGTTGAATGTGAGAAACCAAGGTAAGAACATTACAAGGTCAAAGAAACAAGGTAAAGAACAAAAATTGACACTCAATGAGATGGGAGGGGCCGAAGATTGGGTAGTAAGAGAACTCCAAAAAGTGGAGTTTGCGGAGGAGATAAAATTCGTTCGCAAACCAAGTCCCAAGGGTATCACTCCATTAATGAAGCAGTTACATTTAAACATCAAGGCTGACAAGCTAGTGGTGGTGAGCAAGATCACAGAGGCCGAGATTGAGGACTCTGTGAAGTATCCAATCCTGCTACCTACCAAACATAGGATCACAAAAATGTTAATTGAAGAAGAACACAATGTCAAGCATCACATGGGAATAAACCACGTCGTGGCCAGCCTGCGTCAACGATGGTGGATCCTTAGGGTAAGACAAAAAAACAAGGAAGCAATAAGGAATTGCATGCAGTGCAGAAGAGAACGTGACACACTACCATGGACCACCAACCCCTCCCCTTCCAGGACACAGGGTGAGTCAATCTCGTCCATTCGCTGTAGCAGGTGTGGACTATGCCGGTCCCCTTTATGTGAAAGAGGGGACACTAATCGAGAAACGGTACATTGCACTGTACACGTGTACATCCACCAGGGCAGTACACTTGGAGTCTGCTAAGGAGCTGTCTGCAGAAGCCTTCTTGAGAACTCTTCAAAGGTTTTCTGCTCGCCGCTCCTATCCCCGAATGTTAATTAGTGGCAATGGATCAAACTTTGTGAGCTCCGCTAAAATACTCCAGAGTTGGGAAAAACATCACAGAGTTCGGAGCACTATGAATCAAAACAAATGCAAGTGGCATTTCAACCCTAGCAGGGCCCCTTGGTTCGGAGGCTTCGTCAAGAGGATCGTGAAGATGGTCAAGCTTTGTATACAGAAAACGTTACACAGAGCCATGGTGACGGAAGATGAGCTACACACCGTACTCTGCGAGATAGAAGCGGACCTCAATGATCGTCCGCTAACTTCTATCTCAGACTCAGTTGATGATTATCAACCGCTTTAGCCTCATAGCTGATGTTCGGACATCGTCTGGACAGCGCGCCATTGACAACACTGGACCCGGAGGAAGAGCAAGATCCCTCCATGTTTACAGCAGAGCTTCTAACACGATGTCAAAGGAATGTACTAAAGATTCTGCATCGTTTCCAGACAAGGATTAGAAAAAAATATCTAACCACACTGCGGCATCATGCCGTGGATGCCAGGGAAATCGTTGCACCGAAGGTGGGTGACATGGTTCAGATCCACGACGAAGGTTCCAGGCTGTTATGGAGTCTGGGAAGGATCATCGAGACCCACGCAGGTAAAGACGGTCAAGTGAGAAGCGTGAAACTCAAAACTCGTGGAGGCACCATCAGTCGACCGGTGACTCTGCTGTACCCACTAGAGGTGCAAGCGGTGGAACCCATTGAGAGTCCATCAGAGTCGCAGAGTCAAAACTCGACGTCGCCACATCAATTAGGCACCGAGCGTGGAAACGAAGCGCAATCCACCGTCAACGGCACCGGGGACATTCCCATTACCACAGATGCAAACGAGGCAAACGCTGCCCGACCAACTCGGAAGGCAGCCTTGACCGCTCGTCGGCGTTTTGCCGCTCAACTACAATAAGTGCCAATACGCCTTCTTCTTAGGTGGGAGTGTGTGGGAAACATTTCTCATACCCTGCCAACTGCGACATTCCATTGTTAACCCATGTGTGTTTTGATTTGTGGAGGAAGTCTGGTGTCGTCGGTTGGCATTCCTGAGGTGAGGGTAGGGAAAACCCCCACCCCCTTCATCCCCGGTCTTTCAAACCGCTCTACTCCGTTTCCTTTCTCTCGAATCATTTCTAGACGTGTCAACAATTAAGACTGAAGTAGTATAGGTCAATGAGAATGAAGTAACGCAAATGAGTATCGTTTAAAATAAATATCTATGTAGGAGATGATGAGGTTCAACATAGTACAGTAGCTAGATATAATCTTTCGAGTGAAAGGGGTAAACCGTGGTCGACGCAATGTAAGCAAATAAGCCTACCAACGCCACCGTTAGATGGCGTTGTATGCCGAAAGCTTGGCTCCCCCAATCTGAGTTGGGCTGTTGTTGCCTTTGAACTCTGAGTAGAAGCGGACGTGTGCGACCCGCGAGAACCGACCAAATGGATAATGCGCCCAAGATCTTCAAGAAACGATAAGTTTGAACTAAGACTTTTACCGACTAGTTTTGTACAGTGACGCAGTGATAGTTGTAGACTAGCCTACTATGAGGTAGGAAATTAATGTAGTTAGCTCTAGCAACTGTAGCTACACCGTAGACGTGACAACTTTGAAGACGATGGCGTCATTCGAATGAAAACCTATAGGTAAACTATCGTAAATTAAGATACAAATGCCCCCCAATATCCGCCAGTCTAGATTTGGTGTTTCCAATTTCATTCATAACACTTTTAATATAAGTAGTTAAAAATAAATGCTAAAATGTTATATGAGTAAAAAGGTCGGGCAATGATCAAATGCAAAATCCCGACCACAAATACTTTGCATTTGTGTAGGCCTGAGGCGTCCATCAGATTTGGATTGCTAGAGTTGTACGAACACAGCTCCTGATACGTGGATGACTAACGGTTTGCTCGAACTCTTTAAAGCCCAGAGCAGCACGGAGCACGCTTGGATTGCTAGAGTTGTACAAACACAGCTCCTGATACGTGGATGACTCACGGTTTGCTCGAACTCTTTAAAGCACAGAGAATCACTGAGCATGCTTGGATTGCTAGAGTTGTACGAACACAGCTCCTGATGCGTGGATGACTGACGGTTGGCTCGAACTCATAAAGCACAGAGCAGCACGGAGCACGCTTGGATTGTTAGAGTTGTACGAACACAGCTCCTGTTACGTGGATGACTCACGGTTTGCTCGAACTCTATAGAGCACAGAGCAGCACGGAGCACGCTTGGATTGCTAGAGTTGTACGAACACGGCTCCTGATACGTGGATGACTCACGGTTTGCTCGAACTTCTTAAAGCACAGAGCAACACGGAGCACGCCTGGATTGCTAGAGTTGTACGAACACAGCTCCTAATACGTGGATGACTCACGATTTGCTCGAACTCTTTAAAGCACAGAGCAGCATGGAGCACACTTGGATTGTTAGAGTTGTACAAACACAGCTCCTGATACGTGGATGACTCACGATTTGCTCGAACTCTTCAAAGCACAGAGCAGCACGGAGCACGCTTGGATTGCTAGAGTTGTACGAACACAGCTCCTGATACGTGGATGACTGACGGTTGACTCGAACTCATAGAGCACAAAGCAGCACGGAGCACGCTTGGATTGTTAGAGTTGTACGAACACAGCTCCTGATACGTGGATGACTAACGGTTTGCTCGAACTCTTTAGAGCACAGAGCAGCACGGAGCATGCTTGGATTGCTAGAGTTGTACGAATACAGCTCCTGATACGTGGATGACTCACTGTTTGCTCGAACTCTTTAAAGCACAGAGCAGCACGGAGCACGCTTGGATTGCTGGAGTTGTACGAATACAGCTCCTGATACGTGGATGACTCACGGTTTGCTCGAACTCTTTAACGCACAGAGAAGCACGGTGCACGCTTGGATTTCTTGAGTTGTACGAATACAGCTCCTGATACGTGGATGACTCATGGTTTGCTCGAACTCTTCAACGCACAGAAAAGCACGGAGCACGCTTGGATTGCTAGATTTGTTCGAACACAGCTCCTGATACGTGGATGACTCACGGTTTACTCGAACTCCTTAACGCACAAAGAAGTACGGCACACGATTGGATTGCTTGAGTTGTACGAGCACAGCTCCTGATACGTGGATGACTCACGGTTTGCTCGAACTCTTCAACGCACAGAGAAGCACGGGGCACGCTTGGATTATTAGAGTTCTACGAACACAGCTCCTGATACGTGGATGACTCACAGTTTGTACGAACTCTTTAAAGCACAGAGAAGCACGGCGCACGCTTGGATTGCTAGAGTTGTACGAACACAGCTCCTGAAACGTGGGTGACTCACGGTTTGCTCGAACTCTTTAACGCACAGAGAAGCACGATGCACGCTTGGATTGCTTGAGTTGTACGAACACAGCTCCTGAGACGTGGATGGCTCACGATTTGCTCGAACTCTTTAAAGCACAGATGAGCACGGAGCACGCTTGGATTGCTAGAGTTGTACGAACACAGCTCCTGATATGTGGATAATTCACGGTTTGCTCGAACTCTTTAGAGCACAGAGCAGCACGGAGCACGCTTGGATTACTAGAGTTGTACGAACACAGCTCCTAATACGTGGATGACTCACGGTTTGCTCGAACTCTTTAAAGCACAGAGCAGCATGGAGCACGCTTGGATTGTTAGAGTTGTACGAACACAGCTCCTGATACGTGGATGACTCACGATTTGCTCGAACTCTTTAACGCACAGAGAAGCATGGAGCACGCTTGGATTGCTAGAGTTGTACGAACACAGATTCTAATACGTAGATGACTCACGATATGCTCGAATTCTTTAAAGCACAGAGCAGCACGGAGCACGCTTGGATTGCTAGAGTTGTAGTAACACAGCTCTTGATACGTGGATGACTCACGGTTTGCTCGAATTTTTTAAAGCACAGAGCAGCACGGAGCACGCTTGGATTGCTAGAGTTGTACGAACACAGCTCCTGATACGTGGATGACTCACGATTTGCTCGAACACTTTAAAGCACAGAGCAGCACGGGTCACGCTTGGATTGCAAGAGTTGTACGAACACAGCTCCTGATACGTGGAGGACTCACGGTTTGCTCGAACTCTTTAAAGCACAGAGCAGCACGGAGCACGCTTGGATTGCTAGAGTTGTACGAACACAGCTCCTGATATGTGGATAACTCACGGTTTTCTCGAACTCTTTAAAGCCCAGAGCAGCACGGAGCACGCTTGGATTGCTAGAGTTGTACGAACACAGCTCCTGATACGTGGATGACTCACGATTTGCTCGAACTCTTTAAAGCACAGAGAAGCACGGAGCACACTTGGATTGTTGAAGTTGTACGAACACAGCTCCTGATACGTGGATGACTCACGATTTACTCGAACACTTTAAAGCACAGAGCAGCACGGGTCACGCTTGGATTGCAAGAGTTGTACGAACACATCTCCTGATACGTGGATGACTCACGGTTTGCTCGAACTCTTTAAAGCACAGAGCAGCACGGAGCACGCTTGGATTACCAGAGTTGTACGAACACAGCTCCTGAGACGTGGATGACTCACGATTTGCTCGAACTCTTTAAAGCACAGATGAGCACGGAACACGCTTGGATTGCTAGAGTTGTACGAACACAGCTCCTGATATGTGGATAACTCACTATTTGCTCGAATTCTTTAAAGCCCAGAGCAGCACGGAGCACGCTTGGATTGCTAGAGTTGTACGAACACAGCTCCTGATACGTGGATGACTCACGATTTGCTCGAACTCTTTAAAGCCCAGAGCAGCACGGAGCACGCTTGGATTGCTAGAGTTGTACGAACACAGCTCCTGATACGTGGATGACTCACGATTTGCTCGAACTCTTTAAAGCACAGAGGAGCACGGAGTACGCTCGGATTGTTAAAGTTGTACGAACACAGCTCTTGATACGTGGATGACTCACGGCTTTCTCGAACTCTTTAAAGCACAGAGCAGCACGGAGCATGCTTGGATTGCTAGAGTTGTACGAACACAGCTCCTGATACGTGGATGACTTACGATTTGCTTGAACTCTTTAAAGCCCAGAGCAGCACGGAGCACGCTTGGATTGCTAGAGTTGTACGAACACAGCTCCTGATACGTGGATGACTCACGATTTGCTCGAACTCTTTAAAGCACAGAAAAGCACGGAGCACGCATGGATTGCTAGTGTTGTACGAACACAGCTCCTGATACGTGGATGACTCACGATTTGCTCGAACTCTTTAAAGCCCAGAGCAGCACGGAGCACGCTTGGATTGCTAGAGTTGTACGAACACAGCTCCTGATACGTGGATGACTCACGATTTGCTCGAACTCTTTAAAGCACAGAAAAGCACGGAGCACGCTTGGATTGCTAGTGTTGTACGAACACAGCTCCTGATACGTGGATGACTCACGGTTTGCTCGAACTCTTTAAAGCACAGAGCAGCACGGAGCAGGCAGCGTCCAGCCTGCATTCTTCTCTCCGTCACGTACAATATTTGGTCTTGCTTGGTGGCAAGAATGCTGCCATTTTAGGCTCCCTTCATTGCAACAACGAGTCAACCAGGACGTGCCGAGGGTGACGTTCAAGCTCCTCTTTTCCCCTTCGTCACACCGTCCCACCGTCTCACTGCCACACAGTCGTGATGTAAGCATGGACAATCTAGGATCACTAGATCTTGTGACGGCTGGTGTGCCTTCGGAATGCGGGAGTCTGTGACTCACCCGTAAGGTATCTGCGATCACTTTCCCTGTACCAAAGCCTAGTTCGCGTCCGTCCACTCATCCAGTTTGCCTTAATGTCAAGCCTATTGGTTAATAATATCAATCCTATAAAAGTGAACATTTTAAATCGGACGTGGCAAGAATCTACAGTGACGTCAGAGGAGATTTTTGACATATTTTTCTTCCACTTCTGAGTAGCCAACCGATGTTGAGGGTGCGGCTTGATGTAGTAAGGGTTCAGGGTGTGGCTTACCCTGAAGACGCAAACCCTACTGGGGCAGGAGTGGACGTCGAACTGGTCAACTTGTTGACCTGAGAGACTAAGTACGTATTGCCAACAGTGCTGAATTGTGTGCAAACGACGTTCTTGTATAATTTGTGGAATGTAAATATTTCCTCAGTTTTATTTTAAATGAAGGATTACGTTGTTAAGCCATTCGTGTCTTTTACTTGTATAATTTAGAGGATATCTAATGAAGAACTTTTCGGTATTAAAATATACCTGTGCTCAAATTCCTTTATGCGTATTGTAAACATGTGTCGTGCAGGAAGGTTGTCAGCTGTACACGTGAGATTGGAGATATGCCCTTCTCGTTGGTATGTCAAGAACAATAGAACCGATAGAACAATGCGTGCGAAGTAGCTAAGAAAAAACACAGCGACTCAGGCTATGCAAAGTTGTTTACACATGCCGCTTGATCAGTCAGCGACTGTGGCTATGTAAAGTAGTATACACATGCCGCTTGCTCAGTCAGCGACTGAGGCTATGTAAAGTAGTATACACATGCCGCTTGCTCAGTCAGCGACTGAGGCTATGTAAAGTAGTATGCACATGCCGCTCGCTCAGTCAGCGACTGAGGCTATGTAAAGTAGTATACACATGCCGCTCGCTCGGTCAGCGACTGAGGCTATGTAAAGTAGTATACACATGCCGCTTGCTCAATCAGCGACTGTGGCTATGTAAAGTAGTATACACATGCCGCTCGCTCGGTCAGCGACTGAGGCTATGTAAAGTTGTTTACATTGCCTCAGTCAGCGACTGAGGCTATGTAAAGTAGTATACACATGCCGCTCGCTCATTCAGTGACTGAGGCTATGTAAAGTAGTTTACACATGCCGCTTGCTCAGTCAGCGACTGAGGCTATGTAAAGTAGTATACACATGCCGCTTGCTCAGTCAGCGACTGTGGCTATGTAAAGTAGTATACACATGCCGCTTGCTCAGTTAGCGACAGCGGCTATGCAAAGTAGTATACACATGCCGCTTGCTCAGTCAGCGACTGAGGCTATGTAAAGTAGTATACACATGCCGCTTGCTCAGTCAGCGACTGAGGCTATGTAAAGTAGTATACACATGCCGCTTGCTCAGTCAGCGACTGAGGCTATGTAAAGTAGTATACACATTCTGCTTGCTCAGTTCTAGTATTCCAACAAATATTAAACATGGATTATTATTTTTAATCACAAAAAAGGTACCTCGTGCGGCTGCAATTGGTTAAATGTTTACACAGAAATGGTAGAGTTGTATTACATGTCACATAATGCAACAGGATCGAACAAAATTAACTCATTTCGTAACCACTTATTTTTTAGATAACTTATGTGACGAGTAAAATCGGACAAAAAAATGTCACGGTAGTCCAAAAAAAATGTTAATATTGAACTGGAAGCAACCCCAGCTACCCGTCAGAACAAATTTCTTGGATTTAACTTATGAAGCAGTCTGGGTGTGGATCTAATAGAACATCATAAACGGAATTTAGTATTTAAATACATCGGAAGCCGCTTAAATTCATCTCCTCGTTACCTCTGGAATGGGGTAAATTTTTTCAAAATTTCCAGGCTATTTATTTGAAATACGAGGCATATTCATTCGGGAGCTGCTCGTATTATATTTGGTGGGGACGAGCGCCTCAGAGAACTGGTGATAACATGATAACGATCATGCAAGAAGTTATGGGGAGACGAAAGTAAGAAAATGTGGTAGACATCATCAAATTGCATGATAGATATTTGTTGTACATATCAATAGTCCGTGTGAGAAGTATATGACCTTCATTACATTTAACTAGACGGATTACTGGATACATTTTATTCAGAATAACTGAACCCTTTATGAATTTTGCTTTCAGCAGCTTCTCCCTAGATAATAAATGATTGGTTGAATCAAATGGGGTATTCATGGAGTAATATAATGATAACAGAGGGTCGGTGGTATGATGGTTCGACACAGCATGTAGTATTCCTACCACCTTACACTCAGCTCCAGACAGACCTGATCAATGGGAAGACCAAAGTGCCGCTTACCGTCGTGTAAAATGTTGTGCGCTATGTCATGCCCTGAAAATAAACAAAATAACTTGTCTCTCAGTAGTGTTCAGAAGTGAACAAAAGACCAGGATCAATTTCGAATACTGGAAGACTTCCTCTCCAACAGCGTTTAAACGAACAGTCTTGCAAAGTTTTAACATCAGAGGAAGAAAGAAGAGCAAACATCAGCCACATCGTTTCAATTGCATCGTCGAAAATTTTGCGAAAAATATAATGTCAAATGTGCAGTTTCATGAACGCAATAGTTCTAAAACAACGGCAGCCGCAATCAGTTCATTAGTAAAGAGATTCAGAGAGATCCTATCCTTCCCGTCCAAAGGCTGCTCGAAAACGGGACTTTAGCAAGTCTACTTCTTATTTAAAAAATCGTACAAACTGACAATTAGGCAGTGCAAGTTGTACAAGAGCCTAACTGCAAGTTCTACAAGAGCCTAACTGCAAGTTTTACAAGAGCCTAACTGCAAGTTCTACAAGAGCCTAACTGCAAGTTCTACAAGAGCCTAACTACAAGTTCTACAAGAGCCCAACTACAAGTTCAACAGGGGCCAGCTCATAAAAATTCATGCTGATTTTTTCTTGTTACCGATTAGTTTAGCTGAGCCAGCTGATAAGTGGGGCTTAACTACTTTTTGTACGTCTACCCAACATTTTATTTTGACAAGACTATGTTTTTCGTGAGTCACAACGTACTTTGAAAATCTTATTCTGTATAATACAATTGTTGACACTTGTAAAGTCAATGTTTCACTTTAGACCTTCGCGTATTCCGAGATGGAAGAACACACATCAACTTATTTCAAAGGGGATTGTAATCCATGATTTAAATCCTCTCAGATTACATACATAAGTTGATATTTGTTTGTAGGCAACAAACATTAAGTTATTTGACATTATTGATGTTATATTTGCAAAAAATGATGAGTGGGAGAACTTCTCTGTCACCGTCCCCCTCCACCCCCTTGTCACCTCTCATCCCGTTAGGTGGCAGCCCGTCGGCCGCCCTACATACCAACACTGGGTGGCCTTCGGGGCGGGCTGACCTAGCAAGAAAGGACTGCCACGTGACCCACCTGCCGCACCTTGATCCACCTGCCGCACCCTCACCCATCTGCCGTACCCTCACCCAACTCCCACACCCTGAATCACCCACCGCACCCTGACCCACCTGCCGCTTCCTGACCCACCGGCCGCATGCGTCCTGACCCAACTTATGCACCCTGACCCACCAGATGCACCCTGATCCACCTTTCGCACGAACCTTGATACATCTGCCACACACCTGGACCACCTGCCGCACCCTGAACCACCTACCGCACCCTGACCCACCTTATGCGTGCGGACCCACATACTGTTCATAAACTCACTTGGTGGGTGTGCCCCAAACACCTGCTGATCCATCATTTATCCATTGGCAGAGCTACTATTGGGATCCTATTGACTGATGATGACCCTTGATCAAGTAGCAGTGTGCCGACTCTTGCAGTTACAGCTGATCACTCACCTAAAGTTTCTAACTGACCGACTTACTGCCTGTTGACTTCTTCTACTGCTCTTCGACCCACCTTGCTGCCTTTTGACTTTTTGCTTGCCGACCCACCATGCTGCCTGCTAACTCTCTCCTTGCTGACCCTATCATACTGTCTGTTGATTGCTGGCCTACCCTATCATGCTGTCTGCTGACTATATGTTTGCCGACCCTATCATGATGTCTGCTGACTCTCTGCTGGCCGACCCTATCATGCTGTCTGCTGACTATCTGTTAGCCTACCCTATCATGCTGTCTGCTGACTCTTCCGGCTGACCCTATCATGCTGTCTGCTGACTATCTGTTTGCCGACCCTATCATGCTGTCTGGTGACTATCTGTTTGCCGACCCTATCATGCTGTCTGCTGACTCTCAGGTTGCCGACCCACTATTCTACCTTCTGATTCATTGATTGACGACTCGCCGTACTTCCTGCTAAATTATTCTCTGTTTGACGACTCACCGCACTGCCTGCTAAATTATTCTCTGTTTGACGACTCACCGTACTGCTTGCTAAATTATTCTCTGTTTGACGACTCACCGTACTGCCTGCTAAATTATTCTCTGTTTGACGACTCACCGTACTGCCTGCTAAATTATTCTCTGTTTGACGACTCACCGTACTGCCTGCTAAATTATTCT
>SDVV010008125.1:0-17371 GCA_016164225.1 Gammarus roeselii | reverse complement strand
ATGAATATTGGTGGATAACGAGGACACCACGGGAAGGCGGGTGAGCCTGGGATACCCCCAGGGGGTATCCCTCTGAGGTGCCTTATTGCTCTCGCTCTAAAGAGATGATAGTCGATCTCTCCAATTTAGTTGAAAACTTTAACCTTTACGAGGCGATGTTCGGTCTCGGAGCGATATTCGGCTTAGAGCGGTGACCGGCTCTTATTTTGATACAGCAAAAAAAAAAGTTTCTATACCCTGGAAACTTGTAAACTTTGGAGCTTAGACGCGAAGAACAGTATGCGATGTTAATTTCAAACTCAGTTAGTTGTCCGTCATTGGTTACGATACTGCCTCTGCGCAAAGCTAATGAGGAGAAGAGAAAGCAGGAATCGTAGAAAAATATTGCATGAAACAAGGAGAACAACAAGGCTATTGTTATTCACCAGAAAGAATAACAGTTAGGAATAGTGGGTGTATGTGTGTGCGCATGTGAGTGTGCACTATGACTGTTGGCGAGCTGTTGAGAGGGAATTTGAGGTAAGTTAAAAGAAATATGAACTAAACATGAGATACAAACAAGGTATATAGAAAAATGGGGGAGAAAAGGAGACCGAGACTAGACTAGATTACAGTGACGCGGCTTCCTAACGCGCTGGAGCCATCGTCCTTCTGGCACCGAATGTCAAACCAGCAAACAGTGCTGCATCAAGTAAGTCTTAATTTTTCCTTATTTTCATGTTTAAGATAGGTTTACAACTGCGCAAAGTCGATGTCCTTTACGCATCGAACGTCTATGGTATGTACGGGTGCCACAGAAAGTACAGGAACTCCTAAGGTGCTGAGGTCTTACGGCCCCAACACTCCCCGGGTGGCAGAATGGAGGATTAACACACTACCTAGCCTGCTTCAGATCCCCAAGGATTCGCAGTAGTCCTTAAGGTGCCGGGACTACGCGTTTGAACACCTGCTGAGGGGGAAGATGAAGAAGAGACAGAAAACGTAGATCCCATGCATGAGATCTACACTAGGTGTAGAGAATTTAACGCATGAGAACAGCAAAAATGGAAAAAAAGGAAGATGGTAGAAAAAGGTTGCATGTAAGAAAGAGCGCAACTTGGCTTCAATTAGCCACTCGATAGGAGAATAGTTAGAGCCGATGTGCGTATGTTTAGTACGCGTGTCAGTGTCTGTGTATGTGTGTGTATTTGCAACTACTATTAGGAGAGTTAAGGAGGAATCGGAGATAAGTTTAAAGAAATTTTAAATGAAAATAAGATACAAATGAGGTAAATAAAAGTTAGGCAAATCAGGAAGGTAGAGAAGAGGAGAGACAGTGAAGGGCGAAGAAGCTGGAAGTTCAAAGGGAAATAAGAGTGTTCGCCCCCCCCCAGTTGAGCCGGGACTTCGTGTGGACCGCCCGTCAACTTAATATATGCCCAGTGGGGTTTGAGCTAAGCAACAACATCAACCAATTTACTGAACAGCTCTCCTAGTCGTTGCAGCTCTTGGTGCTGACCAAACCGTCTTCATCGTCCTAGCCTAACAACTCAAGCTCTTTGATTTCATTGAAGCTCTACCGTCCTTATAGTTTTTTGGCGCTAACACGACCAGGAACATCAACCCCGCCCAGCAACTCGAGCTCTTAGTTCTCTATCTAGTAGGTCCTGGCGTTGACCAAGCCTTCCTTGTCACCCTCGCCCAGTAACTCAAGCTCTTCGTTCTCAATCAAGCCACCTCGCTTTTATAGTTATTGGCGACGACCCAACCGTTCCCGAAACCCTTGTCCAGCAACTCGAACACTTCGTTCTCCATGAAGCTCACCTCGCCTTTGTAGTTCCTGGCGCTGACCCAACCGTCCCCGTCACCTTCGCCCAGCAACTCGAGCTCTTCGTTCTCCATGAAGCTCACCTCGCCTTTGTAGTTCCTGGCGCTGACCCAACCGTCCCCGTCACCTTCGCCCAGCAACTCGAGCTCTTCGTTCTCCATGAAGCTCACCTCGCCTTTGTAGTTCCTGGCGCTGACCCAACCGTCCCCGTCACCTTCGCCCAGCAACTCGAGCTCTTCGTTCTCCATGAAGCTCACCTCGCCTTTGTAGTTCCTGGCGCTGACCCAACCGTCCCCGTCACCTTCGCCCAGCAACTCGAGCTCTTCGTTCTCCATGAAGCTCACCTCGCCTTTGTAGTTCCTGGCGCTGACCCAACCGTCCCCGTCACCTTCGCCCAGCAACTCGAGCTCTTCGTTCTCCATGAAGCTCACCTCGCCTTTGTAGTTCCTGGCGCTGACCCAACCGTCCCCGTCACCTTCGCCCAGCAACTCGAGCTCTTCGTTCTCCATGAAGCTCACCTCGCCTTTGTAGTTCCTGGCGCTGACCCAACCGTCCCCGTCACCTTCGCCCAGCAACTCGAGCTCTTCGTTCTCCATGAAGCTCAGCTCGTCAGGGTTTTGGCCCTGGGAACAAGAGAGTTGGGGTAATACTGCACAACTGCAACAGCAGCCTTTAATTAAGGCGTTCCTCCACACGAGGCGACTCAATGTTGGGTAAATTACAGATCTAGATGCATTTTGAGAGAATTGTGTTCAAATTCCTTATCGTTAATCGTACATGGGGATGTGAGAACATATCTGAAACAGGTTAATTTGTCCAACAATGTGAACGAGATATTGTAAAAAAAAGTGTTCCAAGCGTATTTCTCCACAGTTTATAAGAACTTGAATGAAAAACGGCGAGCAACACGAAAAATGCATATATATATTTGTTAGGAATGGTCCCCACATTTGTGTCTTGCCCCCTCCCCCTATTCAACAAATCTTGAGTGCGCCACTGGTTGTGAGACTCTGGTTGTGAGACTAGTTAAACTATTGGTAATGGCTTGCAAGTCCAGTCCCTCACAGTGTAGGCGTAGAGTGCGATGCACTTGACCCCCGGAGGTACAGCGGCCGCCGTGCCGTTCTGCCCAACGTCTTGATCGTACGGAGCCGCGTCCTCAGCAGACTCCGCCGGGGCCTCATCGTCACCCCAATCCACATTTACAGGGTCCACGGGGTCCCAGTTTGCGAAGGACTCCTGGCGCTCAACTGGAGAGCGAAAGCATGACAGAAAGGAAGTTCACAGAGTAAAGTATATTAGAAGGACCGATTATTCACGCGCGGAACATGTCCATGTCCTTCTAGTGCTGAGGAGAGGTTTGCAAGAACGCAACTAAGATCAAGGATAAACTATGTTTGGCAAACAGGTTTGCCGAGCAAAGTACACCCTTAATTATTCGCTGAAAATAAGATAATAAATATTTTTAAGCAACCTAAGTTGCTAGGGCAGCAGAACACGTCAATAATGTGTCGCATGACAGGAGCCGGGATAAGAGAGTTTGGAAACATGAAGTATAACGATATCGTTGGATTCAATGAAGAACAAAAAGGGAGTTTGATGACATTTAACGGGATATTAAAGTAGAAATATATTCAAAAAGATAGCGATATGTTTATTTAAGAATTCTGAGATGGGAGGTTTACAACTGAATTTCAGAATGAAATAATTCAATAGGACAAATTTTTAATACTTCCACTTAAAAGGTAATAAATGTTTTTACTAAGTTGTCAAACACACAAAAAAAAATTTGACTTAAACCTATTAACAAAAAAATCACTTCAAAAATCACCACACTAAATGGCGTGGGGATGCAGAAGCGTACAACTTACGAGTGCACTCCCACTGTATGCATAGCGACAAGTAGGTGACACTGTTGTACATGATGCAATCCATCGATATTCTTGACTGTGCTTGATATGTATGATAAGGGCGTTGCACACAATGAAACGTAACATGTTTCGGTGCGCTGATTGATAACTATGAAGTAGAGTGAAACATATTATTGTTAGATAAGCCACACAAAATATGTAAATAAACATTAGGACCTGGATCCCAGTCATTTACACGAAATTAACAGCGATGGGAACATAAAAAAAATCATGAGATCATTAGTATATGTATGATGTTTGCTTCTCTGTGATAATAGGAGCCCATCTACACACGCTCCCTACCGCATAAACAACAATTTCTTACTCGTTATAAGTCTACTATAGGACCCTCGCTGGTTCGTTCGTACAAACAAGTATACAACACGTTTAAGCTCGAAGACCCTCGTCGTGCCGCTCGCCTCACCTTCACTCTGATGCGCGCTCGTATCAGTAGCCTGCCTTTCCAGCGGAGCGTTCCCTTCGTCAGCTGCCCCTCGCTTGTTACCCCTCGCCTGTTGCCCCTCGTCTGATGGGCCGTCGTCGTAGTCTGCTGCATTCGCCTCGCCCTTAAGGAATCCAATAACAGCTCTCAGGCGAAGAAATCAGCATCACAATTCATCATAATATGTTTTTCACTGAATTATTTACTCGAGTCGATTACCTAATCGGGGCAAAATGTACTCAAAAGGAACTACACTTCTTCTTAAATTAGGGTGACCGGAGTACCACACGCAGGATGACTTTATCAAAATTACCACTAGTGGCATCATAAGCCGTCGTGAAACATGCATAAATAAAAATAATATAAAAAATAATATAAAAAAGAGGGGATGGAGTGACGGTTTGTTCTAAAATATAAACGGTGACCACACTAATTCACCACAAGAGATTGATGTAGAGCCGTGTTCACTTTTACACATAATGGCAGAAAAACGTAATAAAAACAACAGCAGCACTAAGTGTTTAGGTAGTACTTGCTAGAGCCGGGCAAGATTTGTGGTTAGTTACAGAGTATGTTTTGATCTGCCTCGGGGTACTCAGCCCAAGTAATGTAAGCTGAACTTAGTTACCGAAATTAGCCCTGCTCCAGTCACCCCCACTTTAGGCGTTGAGTGTAGGTGTGAAAACGGCAGATCTAGTCGCCCACTCCCTAGGCACTAAGTATACGTGTGGATATGACAGATCTAGTCGCCCACTCCCTAAGCAATGAGTGTAGGTGTGGACATTGCAGATCTAGTCACACACTCCCTAGGCACTGAGTGTAGGTGTGGACATAGCAGATCTAGTCACACACTCCCTAGGTACTGAGTGTAGTTGTGGACATCGCAGATCTAGCCACCCATTCCCTAGACACCGAGTGTAAGTGTAGACATGGCAGATCTAGCCCCCCCCACTCCCTAGGAACGGAGTGCAGGTGTGGACACGGCTTAAGGCGTTGACTCTGCGTCGCCCGGACGCCACAACCTCTGAATGTGTCTGGTTCAATCATGGTCCATGCATAAATAAGGCCTCCGTGGACTCTTGCATTCATCGCCCTTTTCACATATCTCCCTCCACAGTCTTCTCTCCATTTATGAACACTGACATTTAAAATAAACAATCATCAATCTTCATTACAAGTTATTCTCTCATTTACAGTACGCCTTAAGAAATTTATCTTGTAGAAAGTCGCCAACGAAAAGGGGCTTACTAAATCATCATCAGTAATTCTTCAGTTAGATCACTGTTGATGATGTCGGCGACAGCTAAGCGTCTGAGAGTGCTTCAAATTATCCTAACTCCTGCGACGTGTTGTTTTTACAAGGAGATATCTGGATCGAGTCAAGTAGTAGACTATCCAGTTTATTTGGTTGTTGACGGCTCACCTCGTCCCTGACCGACAGCGAGGATCCAGACCGGCTCAGAGTGGCGTCCAGATCGACCGCCAGACTGTCGCTGTCAACGCTCTTGCTGTAGTCGTCCACCTCCACTGTTGACACGGCAACAACAAGAAACATGAGAGGGTGAACACTCCCAAGCCTATTCCCGCTCATGATAGGAAGGCTGCATACATACAGACATAAATTGACAGTAATGTGTGAGGAGAGTAAGAAAATTATACTGTATACAAACTACTGTACAATAGTTGATTTCTCTATCAATGAATCATTTTGATTTGCCCAGGCAAAGCCTTCCTTATCAATCAATGAAACAGTCACTTCAACCGTACCCCTTTTTGTCCCTCAATGCCCCGTCCACTTGGTAACAACTCTTATAACCACACGTTCCTTCCCCACTCTATCCTGATCCCTTGTCCCTCCATTCCCTATCCATTTCAACCGAATCCCTAATCATCCATCAATCCTCCGTTCACATGACACATTCCCCGTAATTCCCAATCCCCTTCACTCATACCACTTCTCATCTTTCCATTCCCTATCCACTGCAACACAATTCTTTATCATCCCTTCATTCCCCATCTACTTCATCCACATCCTTCGTATTACTCAACATACCAAGTCAACCCTCCTCACCTCCTCCTTCCTTGAGCGCCTCCAGTCGTGCCTCCGCCTTCATCTTCTCTGTCTCTGCTCTTCGTATGACCTGCTTAAGCTCCTCAATTCTCGCCTCAGGGTCGCCCACCGACGGTGCACCTTCCTCAGGCTTGCCGCCCGCCTGCAGCTTCTGGATGCGGCGGCAGCAGTCACGGATCACCTGGCGTAGAAGGGAGGATCAGGAGCATGGTAGTGGTGGATAAGAGGCAGATTGAGGACCCTGGCGCAAGCCAGGGGGTGTTGAGGATGCTCTTATGGATTAGAGGAAGATTGGGGATGCTGGCGTGCATCTGAAGAAGGACTCTCGTGGATCAATTGATGATTTCGAGGATGTCAGAAGTGAATGACGGGTAAGTCACAAGCTCTGGTGAATCAAAGCTCATCGAAGCTTGTCATTGACTACCCACCTTGACCTCCTTGGTGATCTTGGTTATGTACTTCTTGCCCTCCTGCTCGAGCAGGTCTTTGTGCAGGTCATCGATTATGGTGATCTTGCCAATCAAATCTTCATCGGACGGGTCGAAGTCATACTGGACATTTTGACCCAGCATCGGGTAGAAGGTGAGGTAGCAGCGAAGATTGTATCCCCGGGTGATCTGGAATAATTGCAAATATGATTAGAATAAAAGGAACAGAGTCATTAGATTAGCAGTACCAGAGATACTATATTAGAATAGAGATACCAAGGTTACTAGATAAGAAGTAAATAATGATCAAATTTGAATGATAAAAATACGTAAAGCAATTGTTAGCAAGATATAAATGTTCATTCTGGTACTGTAATTCGAGGGTGACTTCAAGTTAAACATATCAATTACATCTGATAGTTACAACAAAACGTCAACCGTTGTGAAGAGAGCGTAATACTAAAGGTCCATGACACCAGTAGAACAGAGCTGAAGCAAAAGAACAGATAGTTTGTGCCGTTAGACCACACATGGACCGTTGTAACTTGATGGATAAGAAACCACGAAATGGGCAAGATAATTGATACTTCCTTGCCCCAATTAGGTGACATCCTTTCCCGCGAGGGAAGGGCGTGAGAAATGCGACATGAATGACGGCATGATTGATAGACCATTTTAACCGAAGGAATCATGATGCAGCTATCTACAATTAATTCATAACCTGATCCATGGAATTTGTAACAGCCTGAGAAGATAAGGAACAATGCTACCTTAGGCCTATTTACGTGAGAAACAAGAACTGAGTAACTGGCAAGTTGTTCTTGAGGTCTTCAGAGAAACATGCAACCTGAAATTGTACATGATAAACTTGGGAGCTATGAAGGAAATTAATCTTTTCCCTCCAGTACTATTGGACTCAAGTTGTCATTATTTTTGCAGTTCTAATCCAACTGAAATGTTTGCCAAGATAAACCATTAGTAGTAGCTACTTATTTCTCAGTAACTTTTCCGTTTTAGTGGTACGCCTTCCCTATCAAAGTGAATACAAATTCCTAACAATTCAATTAACCAGTGATCATCTGCCCCCGTGCTCTCATATACTAACATGAGACTCCTCATCCCTCTGCAGTCCTCTCCTCTGCTCGTCCCAACACACAGTACTTTTCCTGACTCTTCACTCACCGTTTGTGCCTGGTCTCTTATCTTGGTGTAGGAAACCTGGGCCGCCGAACAGGTGAGCAGTTCAGTGCGGCCCAGCAGCGTGATGTACTCCGCAACCTTGTCGTACATGTCACACTCCATAGTCTTGGGAACAACACAGGCACCTTGTTAGTGACTAAAGGCATTAAAGGCAGCTGGTTAGCGATTGATCTGAGGGGCACGCCATCAATTTT
Source organism: Gammarus roeselii (assembly GCA_016164225.1). NCBI lineage: Eukaryota > Metazoa > Arthropoda > Malacostraca > Amphipoda > Gammaridae > Gammarus > Gammarus roeselii. The sequence goes on along the minus strand of SDVV010008125.1, from coordinate 9,319 downwards.
TATTCACAATAAAAACCTTTAAGTAAAAGTCGTGACGCATATAATTTGAAGTAAGTGACCATTCATTTGTCTGTTCACTGGCTGCGAGACCTGACCATAGGATAGGTGTTTACTGGAATCCTAAGCCACAGTTTTCGGTAAGTCTTAGTCGCAGAACACATTACTGGTGACCGCCACAACAGCCAGTCATTTGGAAGCGTTCCTTATGATGAACGTTTTAAGCTTCAACTTGAGGATTAGCACTAAGGTTATTTCAAAGGTTGCAGAGGACTCAAGCACAGGGCGTGATGGATTCACCGTGAGCACGCAAAGGATTCACTGTGAGGATGCAAAGAACTCATCGTAAGTAAGCGAAGAACTCACCGTGAGGACACGAAAGACTCAACCCTAAGGTGCAAAGGACTCACTCCAAGGATGTGAAGCACTCGCCATCAGGATGCGAAGGACTTAAAGCGAGGGTGCAAAGAACTCACCGTAAGGAAGCGAAAGACTCACCGTGAGGACGCGAAGGACTCCCCGTTAGAATACCGAAGACACACCATGTATAGACACAGACTCATGTATGTTTAGACATACAGCTATTTCCATCTTATTCGGAGGGTGGCTAAGTAAGGCTGACATAGAGGGGAAGGCGCCCAATCTCTCAGCCACAAGACCGTCATGTCTTTGCCGAGGCTCCAACTCGCGACATGCAGCGCCAGAGGCTGGCACTGCATTCGGATACGCTTATCACTCCGCCACGGCGGCTAAGACCCACCATAAGGATACAAAAAACTCCCCCTACGGATGAAAAGAACTTACCGTGAGGATGCGAAACGTTGGCCCTAAGAATGAGAAAGGTTTTACCTGAGACGGCAAAGAACTCACCATTTGGATGCAAAGGGCTCACCACAAGGATGTGATGAAATCGCCCTAAGGATGCGAAGAACTCAAAGCGAGAGTATGAAGAACTCACCGTGTGAAGGCAAAAAATCTCACCCTAATGATGCACGAACTCACACGAAGGATGCAAAAGACTCACCCTAAGGATGCGAAAGATCACACAAAAGATGCAAAGGACTCAACATAATGGACTGAACCTTGGGATGCGCAGGACTCACCCTTAGAATGCGCAAGTCATCCCTCCGATACACAGGACTCACCTTGAGAATGCGCGAGACTCGTCCTCTAAAGCGCAAGACTCACCTTCAGGATGCGCTCGATTTATCTTTAGATTAATCATAAATTTCCCTGAGGATGCCTAAGACTCATCCGAAGAAATGCAAGACTCGCCCTTAGAATGCGCTCGCCACCTCGTTTTAACGGCGCTGGTGCAATCAGGACACACCTTCAGAATGTGTAGGACACACCCTCAGAATGCGCTCAAATTCTATCTTGCAGTAGCGGTCTGATGCACCCAGGACTCACCCTCAGAATGCGCTCAAAGTCTATCTCGTAGTAGCGGTCTGATGCACCCAGGACTCACCCTCAGAATGCGCTCAAAATCTATCTCGTAGTAGCGGCGCTGGTGCGCATTGGTCGAGGTGAGTGAGAGGACGTAATCGTTGCGGGCGCCGTGGCTCTTCTCATCGCACATGTCGCGCTTGGACGCGAACTGGAACAGGGGAGAGGGTGAGTAGCTACAGTGGGTGAGGTGTGCTCCTGTGGGGAAGTAGGAAATATTGTCAAGATCAAATCAGAGGAAACGTTTGTTGGAACCGCATCTCCAATTATAAGCGGCATTTGGTAGCTCCTATTGGTACGACAGCAGCTTCCATTGGTACGACAGCAGCTTCCATTGGTACGACAGCAGCTTCCATTGGTACGACAGCAGCTTCCATTGTTCTGACAGCAGCTTCCATTGTTCCGACAGCAGCTTCCATTGTTCCGACAGCAGCTTCCATTGTTCCGACAGCAGCTTCTATTGGTACGACCGCAGCTTCCATTGTTCCGACAGCAGCTTCCATTGGTACGACAGCAGCTTCCATTGTTCCGACAGCAGCTTCCATTGTTCCGACAGCAGCTTCCATTGTTCCGACAGCAGCTTCCATTGTTCCGGCAGCAGCTTCCATTGTTCCGACAGCAGCTTCCATTGTTCCGACAGCAGCTTCCATTGTTCCGACAGTAGCTTCCACTGTTCCGACAGTAGCTCCCTTTGCTATGACAGAAACTCTCATTGTTACGACATTAGCTCCCTTTGCTACGACAGTAACTCCCATTGTTACGACATTAGCTCCCTTTGCTACGACAGTAACTCCCATTGTTACGACAGTATCTCCCATTGTTACGTCTGTATCAATAATTGGTAAGACCGTAGCCCTAATGGCAGAGAAAGTATCAATACTGCTATGCAGCATCGTATCATAGCAATAGGCATTTGGTCGGCGGCTGTATATTAGTAACAAGAGCAAGGCTCATGATGAATAAATATCATCAACTTAACTAAGATTCGAACCCGCGACCGTCAAGTCAGAATGCAAGGAGGGTGCCATACTCAATACACCAAGTCAGCGATGAAAGGATCTCCAACACGCTGGTACCACGACCAACCTACGATGAAACATGACTCGACAAGCGCATCCACATTGACTGAAATTACGTTGGTACGTAACAAAGAGCTGTCAGGCAAAATGAAAGACGGCTTTCCCTCAGATCTTACAAAAAATAGAAAGCTACGAATTGTGAAAAGTTCACGATAGCTACGTGATAGTGATTTGTGAGTAGATCTGGCAAAGACCACTATCTCACCTTAGCACTGTTCTTCTGTAGGGATGTGATGGACTGGAAGATGGACCCTTTCTTGCGCTTTAACCTGCAACATGGCAACACGGGGTGACCAACTGATGGTATGCTGCGAACCAGCAAGGCCAACAGCGCTCCCTGATGGCTGAAATGCTTAAAAGAGATCCTCATTGATACTATCAAACAAACTAGCCATAATAGAGCGGAGCAATAACACAGTAAGCTCTTCCAGTGCTGAAGTCTTCGTTTCATTAAATTCAGCAATATTATGTTTACGTTTCCCAGAGCAAGCATTAAATTAACAAATAAAAAAACAGATTTTTTCCTACATAACGCAAAAAATATAGGCACTATAAATAAGCAAGTTCCGATGCAAACGTAGGTACTAGCTATAAGTGGATTTCGTTTATACCTCATTTAGTGTGATAAAACAAGGTTTATTAAACAAATAGTAGGTCCCCTTTATTCCGACACTGGCGTTAGGCGATCAGTCATAGAGTATATTTGTCAGTAACACTTAATTAGTGCTACTGACTGTCCAAACAATTGCTTTTACATATAGAAAAAACAAAGATATTCCAGAAAGTGAATTAGTCAACATTTGAGGGTTAGTGTTCCAGTCAGTGTACGCCACCATGGAACTACGGGTAGCAGGAGGGACTTAAATGACATAGGGACCAAGTCAATAATATATCTCAGGGCGCTGGTTTTGATTAGATTAGTGTACTAGTCTTTCAATGCAAGAATTAAATAATGCCTAACGCCTAACGAAAACATCAACGAGTCATCGACCGTCACAACTTAGCTTCCGTTGTCTCTGATATTGAAGAAATGAAATGGCATTCAAGGAACGCCTTCAATCTGACCGAGTATGAGTTCGGTCAAACATGGGATCAGTCAAACAAATGAAAGCCTACACTGATGAGCAATAGTTTTTGCAGGCAAGCATTAGATCTTCAACTGCATATTTAATAAATCGAATATTATAAAACTAGATAGATTTCAGGAACATAAATCGGCGTTTCCTGAAATCAAATGTAAAATCGGTGCCTTGAAGGTGTGGGTGGTGCCCGGTGCCTACGGTAGAGAGAGAATCAGACGGTTCGGAGAAATAACATCAGATGAGGAGAGGAGCAAAAATGTGCAACGTTGAACGGTGACTGAAATAAGTGCAAGCAGAGAACAACAACGGAATATGAAGCAACAAATTTAAGCGACAAAGAAGTGTGCAAATGAATACTTATCAGATACAGTTTAAAGGTTATTGATACCAACAAAACCGGACTAAGGCGGAAGCATTTGAAAATAATTTCGGTTAATTAAACAGCTTCATTCGCTGAATAATACTACACGGACCTCCAGTCATACCTTCATGGACTTGGGAACACCCCTTCTGATCTGTGTCAGCGGTGCCGAGACGCGCCCGATTTAGTCGAGCACGTCATGACGTCGTGCCGTCATTGCACCCAGTGCGTGGTCTAGGGTAGCGCCCGCGGGACAGCATCAATTTTCTTAGGGGTGTGGGTATAATATATGGGCTTCCAATAGTTGTACCATTCCCAACATGCGCATGTCGGTGGGTATCCGGGCTCTCGGGCGGTGCGCGGCCGTGACTCCTCTACCGCAGGAGAAGCTGGTGCTAAGCAACAACAGCAACGCGCTACTGATAGATATTATAAACAAACGCTGCAAAGAAATTTAGTCAAAACCCTGAATAAGTTCTGAGATCATTTCAACACGAACGGTTTAAAGTGGACCAAACGCAAGTACTTATAACTGGGCACCAATAAATATAGTCGGACACGAATAATTTAAACTGGACCGAAGACCTTTGATGCTGGTTGAAACTCATCATATCGGGCCTCGCATTCTAACAGTCACTTATCAGATTAGGCTTATTCATACTAGGAAGTACGAGTAGCAGGAGGGACTCCCACTTTCGATATTAATTTTATATCAAAATAATTTAGTATTTGTTAGCCTAACATTGATTCGGTTCATCATCACACAGAGCTAGCTATGGTCGCAGCCATAAGAATGACACTGCCGCAGCCATCATCACAGCCCTAACTACGTTAAGGGATCATTGCAATGATTGCGCAACGTCATAAGCCATCACAGTCTTAACAAATTAGGAATACGAATTATTTACTGCCTATGTTAAAATAGCGATAGACGGTCAACAAATGTGGTGCTCAAGTAACATTCAAGCAGCGAGAATGTTAGATCATGTTCACATCTAAAAATGAACTGAAGTTGAACACAGTGATTAAAAAAAAGGTGGCCGTGTAGTTAAACGAAAGGCTATATCGACATCTAAAGATTTACGGTGAGTACGGAAAGTAAAGATAGAACACATCGCTTGATAGGGATGAAACTTATGCTCAAGTGATTCAAGGATAGGCCTAATAAAAATTAATGGAAAACCCATCGGTGCATTAGAGTGCTCTGGCGTTTGAGAGCGAGGCTGAGCTGATCAATCACATTCAAATACTAAATTAAAAACATGAGAAAGATGATCAAAATCACAACAAGGACATACTGTTACGCATAAATTAAATATGGTAAGGAAAAAATATATTTGTTTAATATCATCGACCCCACCGTGAATAGACCCATTAAAATGTTTTTTTTTCTGTTAACAGTAGTTATTTTTTTGCCTAAATTTCCAGTGGATCATGGGACTATAGTTGGAAATAATTTCCAACATTATCTTCCCTTTAAAATTAAGAAACACGTATCGCGCTCATCCTACAGGCTTTCCGAAGCAGCAGCCTGTATGCTGTGGAGGGACGGTACTGTATATGTAAGTAAAGACATTTTTAAAATGCCTTGTTCGATTTCCAAGAGGCGAATGTGAGCAAAATATTTTTTACGAAAATCTAGACGCAGGAGTTTGCTCCAAACACTGACTGAGTGTCACAGCTTAGGATAGGCCGAGAAAAGGACACCTAGCTGTAGAAATGTTTAACTTCAGTCGGGACCTGTATCTAGGCTGTGCTAGACAAACAAACAATTCTGCCTCGAAGAAGACCTGAACGACATCGCTATATCCCACAAGAAGTGTTAAGCAAGCGTCATTCATTGATGCCCTGCAAAACATTCCCTTTCAAGAACCGTTAGCTTATAAGAAAAACCCTCCCTACGAGAGATGGTTGGCATAATACCGCGTTCACACCTCAGCGACACTCATCAACCCTCAGCAACACTCATTAACTCAGCAACACTCGGCAACACTCAGTGACACTCATCGACACTCATCGATACTCAGTAACACTCGGCAACACTCAGCGACATTCATCAACACTCAGTGACACTCATCAACACTCAACGACACTCGGCAACACTAAACAACACTCATTGACACTCATCAACACTCAGTAGCACTCAGCAACACGCATCAACACTCAGTAGCACTCAGCAACACTCAGCGACACGCATCAACACTCAGTAGCACTCAGTAACGCTCCGCAACAATCAGCGACACTCATGAACACTCAGCAACACTAGGCAACACTCAGTGACACTCGGCAACACTCAGTGACACTCGACAACACTCAGCGACATTCATCAACACTCAGCGACACTCATCAACACTCAGTAACACTCAGCGACATTCATCAACACTCAGCGACACTCATCAATACTCAGCGACACTAATGAACACTCAGCAACATGCAGTACGCAACACGAGAAATCTTTCGTTAACAACTGTACACCCTACGGCAGCCTAGTGAACTGCGCATGCCGCCGCAGAAGTAATCACCGGAGCAGTTTGCTTGGGTGTCGTGTAGTTTCGCTTGTTTTGCATCGCGTTGTATTGCTCGGGTGAAAGCAATGCAAAACATTCTTAGAAACGCATCAAGATGTACGAAAACATTGAAACTCGTCAAGAATGTCGGTTCATTTCTGCAGTAACATTTTCAATAATAATTTATAAATTTTGTACATGAATTGTAACGTAACAACGAGAAAGTTACGAGAAACCTATAATTCAACAGTAGCAGAGGTGTTGGTCAAGTTCTTACGAAGAACTTGAAGATCAATGCGAACGATCAAGAAAAATAGCTTAACATTAGCATATTTAAAGGACACTTAGTATGAAAGAAACAAAATTATTATTACAAAAATATCGAAAAAATAATTTCCCCACAAGGATCAGCTCAGCCGGGCCTCCGTCACCGCCGGTGTTGCCGTCATGCGGTCACTCAACCACGTACCGGTCAAACATCCTACACAACAGAGACAGGGAACAGAGGAGACAAGACACATGGATCAGTTGGATGGCAACACATGGCAGCAATGTTTTTGTACAGGAGCAAAATGAAGTTATCAAACAATTCAAAATTTATTAAATTTTAAATATTTATTTTTCTAAATATTTAATCATAGCTTTATAATGCATAATAAAGTAACAAAAGTCCATATTAGGTTGAATTATTCGTGAGGATTATTTTTTATTTGTTAAATATTTGCCGTAAACCTATGATTTTTGTTACTGTGCATTATTGACTATGCAATAGGGTATTGGCACAGCATTGACTATGCAGAAGAGTAATGGTACAACATTAACCATGCAGTAGGATAATGGCACAACATTGACTATGCAGTAGGATAATGGCACAGCATTGACTATGCAGTAGGGTAATGGCACAGCACTGACTATGCAATGGGATAAGGCACAGCATTGACTATGCAGTAGGGTAGTGGTACAACGTCAATCCTGTCGTATGCCACACACACCACACACAATTCTCGCACGACTCAGCCAACACTTCCTCCTATACCACCACACACTCCACACACAATTCTCGCACGACTCAGCCAACACTTCCTCCTATACCACCACACACAATTCTCGCACGTCTCAACCAACACTTCCTCCTATACCGCAACACACACCACACATAATTCGCGCACGACTTAGCCAACACTTCCTCCTTTACCGCAACACACAATTATCGCACGTCTCAACCAACACTTCCTCCTATACCGCCACACACACCACACACCTTCCTCTAACACCGACCACATGGCACGCATCACACACATTTATCGCACATCTCAGCCAACACTTCCTCCAGCACCGACCACATGGCACGCATCACACACATATCTCGCACATCTCAGTCAACACTTCCTCTAACACCGACCACATGGCACGCATCACATACATTTATCGCACATCTCAGCCAACACTTCCTCCAGCACCGACCACATGGCAAGCATCACCCACATTTATCGCACATCTCAGTCAACACTTCCTCCAGCACCGACCACATGACAAGCATCACACACATATCTCGCAAATCTCAACGCTGCATCTGTGAAAATATCCCATTGTTCCGTGATATTCCCCAGGCCTAGCCCACCCTCTTTCAATGTCACATTACACCCCGACTCTGCTCGCCACATTCAGTTCACACACCTTTAAGGTGTTATGATCATCCTCCATCCCTCTTGTACCTCTTTCACCCCTGCTCTTCTCTCACTCCTTCCTTCCTACACCCTTCTTTCTCTACACCCGCACAGCCAACAGCCTCCCAACCACTCTCCTCGAAATCAACGCAGAACCCATCAGTGATCTATAAAATGTATCTGTTTACAAATGCATTACCGAAAAACACCAACAGAACTGAACAAATAGCATTATTCTAAACATTCAGATACAGACACAGGGCCGAATCCTCCAGAAAGGGGAGTGACCGACGGCAAGGTGAACTTCGTTAAAGGGTTCGACTAGGACCCCGCAACACACACTTTGGGTCAGAAGTGAAATCCAAGATCATCATCAGCAGCAGGACCCCGCAACACACTTCGGGTCAGGAGTAAGATTCAAGATCATTATCAGCAGCAGGGCCCTGCAACACACACTTTGGGTCAGAAGTGAAATCCAAGATCATCATCAGCAGCAGGACCCCGCAACACACTTCGGGTCAGGAGTAAGATCCAAGATCATCATCAGCAGCAGGACCCCGCAACACACTTCGGGTCAGGAGTGAGATCCAAGATCATTATCAGCAGCAGGGCCCCACAACACACACTTCGGGTCAGGAGTGAGATCCAAGATCATTATCAGCAGCAGGGCCCCGCAACACACACTTTGGGTCAGGAGTGATATCCAAAATCATTATCAGCAGCAGGGCCAGCCACGGTTTACTGGTTTGCCTTTGCTTGCGTCATAGTCACCGGTCCCTCCCTCACCTTGCCTCTGCTTGCGTCATAGTTGGCGGTCCCTCCCTCACCATGCCTCTGCTTGCGTCATAGTTACCGGTCCCTCCCTCACCTTGCCTCTGCTTGCTTCATAGTTACCGGTCCCTCCCTCACCTTGCCTCTGCTTGCGTCATAGTTACCGGCCCTTCCCTCACCTTACCTCTGCTTGCGTCATAGTTACCGGTCCCTCCCTCACCTTTTTCTGATTGCGTCATAGTTACCGGTCCCTCCCTCACCTTGCCTCTGCTTGCGTCATAGTTACCGGCCCCTCCCTCACCTTACCTCAACTTGCGTCATAGTTACCGGTCCCTCCCTCACCTTGCCTCTGCTTGCGTCATAGTTACCGGTCCCTCCCTCACCTTGCCTCTGCTTGCGTCATAATTAC
>SDVV010008124.1:0-17371 GCA_016164225.1 Gammarus roeselii | reverse complement strand
AAAAATTCCTATAAATGTATGTTTGTCGATACCCAAAAAAAAAACATTCAGAGGACACAGCATTGAAATGCATAACTGCAACGAAGTTGCAATACCCCCCAAGCATTGAAATTGCTAATACCCTTATGTAAATATATAACCTGTTAACATGTATAAGCTTTCCGCTCACTGACTCCCGTCCAACCCAACGCCCCCCGCTCCCGTTTCTGCGCGAACCCCCGTACGCCCGGTTGGATGAGTTGCACCCTACCCCGCCCACCAAAATGACTCATGAATGCCGTTTTGGACTGCATATATACTACTTCTGTTTACTGATGACCTAAGTAAACCACTACAACGAATAGCAGCTTATCGGATAACCTCTCTAACAAACCCATGGAACTTGAAACCAACATCCACAAGAACTTACAAAATCATGTTCAACAAGGATGAACTCTAAATGACCACCAAAAAGTGTAAACCACCTCTACACCAGGACCCATCCATCCAGTAAATCGTTATCTAAAACGGCAAACTATACATGCTAGGGTTCTGTGACGAAATTCCACAAACGTAAACGCAACTTCCGCCTACGGTACTCGCTGACTCCTAAACATTGAAGTATGGTCCTACAATAAACTTACAATAAGCTAGAAGCAAGACCAAGTTTGTAACAAATTAAATTTTCAATATTTATAATATCCGCGTCAAACATCGCCAGGATGTATAAAAAAATATGAAACACTAAAAATATACATCTTTCACTAAATTATACCTGAAATAATGTTCTACATTGCAGATACAAACGTAATACATATATTAATATTCCGATATTGTATATAATACCCAATACCTTGCATCGAAGATGTAAACTGTACAGAGAACATACAAAACTGAAAGACACATACTGAAACTCTCGAGTTATAACAAAGCAAGAAGATCAATTCTCTACCATACCCAAAACATACATTAAAAACCGTGACGAACGAGAAAAAAGCATGTAACCAACCAAACAACTGACGTGAATAAGATACCAGGACATGCGAGCAACATACGCTGAAACCTATAGTAAATGGTGTGGAATACTTCTACACGAACACGCTATTGTATGTACAAAATCTGATGACATTACTCTCCAACTAAGTTAGAAACAGGGTTAAATTAACATTTCTTTAACTAAAGTAACCACGGTTTAATCGTAACAGATATCATATATACATATAAAATAACCAAATGATGCAATGACCGACCAATTAGGCCAGAAAAAATTGTTCTACATACAAGATGCAAACCTAAACTATAAAAAAAAATCCTATAATTGTATGAGATAACTCTGGGATCTTTATTCTTTTGAAGGAATTTTACAGTCACCTGTTTATTTGGTTGCTAGAGTAACAAAGAAAAGAGCGCACGAGTACTGACATTCGACCGAAAGGTCCCCAGTCTCATCAAAAAAACGGATACTTGTCCATTGAGATCGGTTTAGGTATTATTACAAGTTCTGTAATGTGAACAGACTATACATTATATAAGTTGTCTTTGAACCGGACCCAAATCCAATGTCGAGCGGTAAAACATACCAATATTTAGAACCGTTATATCCAGTTAAGCCAATTTATACCCAACAATCCATGAAATTAAACAAATTCATACCTAATACACTCATACTCATATGACAATCAAGGTTTTTACCTCCAATACTGCATGTAAATTATTATGTAACTGTTAGATTTATTATCTATAGAAATGCCCTTCTAAATGTATGTTATCAATACCCCTAAACATTCAGAGGACCAGCATTGAAATGCATATGTGCCAAATGACATGCAATGGAATTGCAATACTATGCACAGCAATGAAATGCAAATATCTATATGTAAATAAAAATATATAACCTATTATTAACCTTTTAACATGTATAAGCTGTCCGTTCATCCGAATGAGTCATTCACCTCCGTTCTCCTCGCGCCACTCACCTTCCGCTATCCTCCGCGCCACCCACCTTCCGCCCGCTGACTCCGGCAAACATGGTCGCCCCAAGGTCGCCCGTCCGTACGCCCGCCGATAAAACTGCCTCGATTGCCATTTCGCAGGTCTTGTATCTACTCATATCACTCATACGTATTAGCTACTCATTCCGGCCAGTCCACCCCCACCATTGTCTGGCCTAGGTCGCCTTCTCCATTTATGCGTTCCCCAGGCCTGAGTCAGTCATGACCGAGCATTTTTTCCTGCAGCAGCGGACCCCAAAGTCTCTCAAAAATGCTAGTGATATCTAACATCGTTTGGTAGGTTTCCCAAATCCCTTGCTACTAAGAATGTCGTTAGCATGCAGTTGGACTCCTAGAGTTCAGTCCGTTGCCTGAAGGACATTCATTCTTGGACCAGATTGCCTAATCCAAGCCCCTAATTCACTTCAATATAAATTGAACCAGAGAGAGAAAAAGAAACATCCCTGCCTGACCCTTCTTCAACTTCTAACTCAGTGTTTCAATGTTCCCCATGGTGAAACGAAATCTTGAACCTATATACCGGAATTTGATGATTGGTCACCAGTTTTGGGCTAGATCCCACCCTTCTCAGCGTTTCTCGGTCTGTCCGTATCCACCCTATCATAAGAATTTTTTTTTCTTGTACAAGTAAACCCAGGTACATTTTTGGTCCCTCCATTTTACTTCTATCTATTATTTTTCATTAAATGAACAGACTATCCGTCCCTCCGCTGTCTCTTCCTACATCGTTTATATTCTCCCCCAAGATACCCACCCATTTCTACTCTAGTAACCGCCAATCTGTAATACAGAAAAAAAATCCCAACGGTGTTTGTCAGTGTTATTGGTCAATAATTTATTATTTCCCTCCTATTCCAGTGGCCGACCGGGAGTTAATGGAGAAGCGAACGACAAACTGCTACGGCGATGATTTGGTTAGCACTGACAGAGCAAAGAACACCGCTCTAAAGCAGCCTGCACACCTCGTATCGCCCTGCAACAACTTTCATTTTCGAATGTTTTTTTATTTAACATCAAGATAACATCAGTGCAAGAGATTATATAAATGAAAAATTCTAACATCCTGGAGTATAGGAAGTCATCAATGAGAGTATTGGAGTGGAAGCAATGTATGGTGTAGATCAAGGAGAATATTGTTAATAATTAATTGACTTATAATAATAAATCCTTCCTGCAAGTGATGCAATCACTGACCAACTTGTCGGCATCTGCAGAAGAGGTAGTATATATTTACCAGCCACGGATACAATTTTGCATACCCTGTTTCGTAGCAGTACTACGTTTTTTTTTTTGCGGAAATATTGATTTCAGTAAGTTACGAAAATTGTACCTCCACTTGCAGAAGACATCGTTTGATCAATGATCTTGAACGAGGCCCAGACAGTGCTGAATGATTGGTATCAGTTTTGATCTTTACTGCAGCCGCATTTCGCTGGCTATGCGATCTCGATCATGTGCTACTTTCAAGTTGACCGCACATTGTCAGTGTGTTGAACGAACCATGGCAGGAAGGTCAATCGCATCTACGCTGTAAATTTCTTGAGACTCACGTAATATCTTAACAACTACCAATAATGCCCAAGAGTGATTTTCAACCTTGAATAGATTGTACTTGACTTTTTCTCATCATAAGCAAATCTTATCGTTGAGGTTGGAGGACTTGTTGCTGACCCCGTTGATGCGGGATATCAAGAGCAATGAAAGCAATGACCGAAGCCGTCTTTTTTGACGACAATTCGTTGAGCGGATAGCTAATTTTAATAGTGATTCAAAAAACTGGCCACCAGAGCATATTTGTCAAAACGGTCAGAGCGGGAAACATATACAGGTCTGATCCATGGAAGCGGTTATGACAATACCTCATGTTAGTAGTGGTCTGTGCAGAATTGCATCAAAACACGGCTGCACAAAAGAGGTTTTCATGGATATTTTTATCAATTTCAAAAGGAAAAAGTGTAGTATTTCACTCATGAACTGCAGTGAAATGTATTAATCTCTTTCAATTTTGATTCCATCCTCCCTGCTGTGAGATTGTACGTATTCAAGTATGAATGAATAGACGTGCCGCATCTGAACCTGATTGTTTGAACGAAAAATCGTTGACGATATTCTAATTATTTCTGAAACTTGTTCCTAAAAATCTGAACACGTGTTTGGTATCAAATGATAGCTTAGTTATCGATAGTGACAATTTTTGAAGGATATCATTTTGCATTTGGAATTCACACAAACATGGCGGACCAACGTGCAGTAATACGCGCATCACTTTGCGCGGGCATTTCAAATATAACTATTGCAAAAGATATGAATGTACACTGGCCAACCAAATAGACGACTGTCAAGCGCTATCAGGAAAGAAAAGATGGAACGGATCGCAATAATATTAGGCTATCCGAGCATAACGAGCAAGGCCAAGATAATGGCTATCAAGTGGAGATTCGAAGAAACCCTCGACGCTCCTATATGAAACTGGCGATGGAGAACAATATGCCTGTGACCATGATGAGAGAACTAATCCACAAAGACCTCAAGATGACCTCACTTCTATAAGAGTAGAAGCAGTGCCATCATTACTTCCAACAGCAAACACGGATGGGTCGAAACAAGATATTGTTTTATGATTAGAAGTTAGGGTAGTGTACGAGCATTGGTGAAATCGTATTCAGGGACAAGAATTGGTTCTCTGCAGATGTTTATTTTAATATGAAGATAAAGTAGTTTGTAATAAATTGGCACAAGTGACATAATCCCGCTAAGGTGGCAGCTAAACAATTAATTAAAGATGCATTGATCCCAGTGCCGTGGCTGCCAATAAACACTTCGCATTCTTTGACAAAGAAGTTGTGGCCCACCGTCACCTGGTCTCAATCCTTTAGATTTTTGTGTGAGGCGTTTTCTCAAGTCAAAAAGTTATTCAAAATTTCATCAAAATTCATAAAATCTGAAAACATCACTTGCCAAAAAATGAAAATTAATTCTTAAAAGGAATGCCTCCAGGAAATGTCGGTTGGAGGCTTACATGACTGTTAATGAAGTCTATATTGAGTGATATGTCATATCATGCGGAGATAATGCATTCATCTATATCTTATATTCGACTTTTTTTGTCGAACGTGTTCGAGATTCCTTTACCTTATTCGGCCAACAATCTTTCTGCGCATCCTGCGCGTAACGTAAATATGTAGATCTCTGCTCCAAAATCTGTTAGTTTATTAGAGACCCTGGATCATCCCACTCCTCTTTCCTGACATACCCCTTTCCTAAATAATACAGCTAAAATTAAGGATGAAATATGATCGACCAACCTGTTGACTAATCATAATCCATCTTTAATTCTTAGCTGGGGAGCTCAATCTTGCACTTGATCTCACTTTTTCGTACCAGAATATATAACTTCTGCGGTTATCTTCCTCCCCATACACCTTTACTAGTATATGCGGATTGAATTACTGCACTCTCGGTTATTTTCTAGTTCGGTTATCAGTCTGATCTATCCGTTGTCCAGAGAAGTTATAAATTGGTGTATGTTCAGTGTCTCGTATACCCGAATCCATGGGGCTTTTATTGATCTTATTGTGACATGTTGCTGCATGAGAATTACAAACTGATCGAAAGTTTGCAAAGGTTGTTGTTTCATTGCTCTCTAGATCTTAGCTCATCAAAAGACAGCTGTTTCCAAACCGAATCTCCCGGGTAAAGGTTCTATTAATGAGCCGTGAAGTATCCGCAAATATATAGCATGCACATCCACTTGTTTTTCGTATGGCCTTCATCGCATCCTGATATGGAAGATGAGGATTTTATGCGGATGGGATACAATAGTGAGCAACGTTACATTCCGCGAACTCTAAACATAACACAGTAACTCCGAATTTGATGTGGAATAATTTTCAATATCATCCTTCTTCTATGAGTAGATATTGTCAAGACCACCAAATCCTCTGTCAGTCACATGGATCGAGGTATGACCACTTGGCAGATGGTGATATCACTTCCAGGTACAAATTCAAGAACATTTCATGTAATTATGTCAGAGGGCATGGTATCACAGTGAAATCGTGCGTACATATCGCTACCCGTAAGAGCAGGGATAATGAAGAAGTTTGCGGACAGAGTTTATTCACGTGTCCTGTGGTGGTTCTGGAACAAGGAGAGGATGAATGATGCGAAATAAGGTGAAAATGTGATGAAAGTGGAGATGAATTGGCGAAGACATAGATCGAAACCATGGTATGGGCGGATGGATAGCGTGATTAAGTATTGGGGTGGACAGACATCCTTGTGGATTTCGTGCGAGAGAGTGTTATGAATTTGCGTGAGTAGAAGATAATTGAATTTCGACTCGGCCATGACGCGCTTCCCGCCCTTAGCTGTCCCGTTAAGAAACAGAACGAACGTTGAGAGAGAGTACTCGGCAACTATTACAATGATCTCTGTCCCTGCGGCCCACAATGATCTCTGACCCTGCGGCCCACAGTGATCTCTGACCTCATTCCTGGCACAAATTGTGTTGCGGGTTCCTTGCCGGACTCATTAGCGCTAATCGACCAAAGTTTGGTATGTAATGATATTGAGGTGCGCCCTGCCGGCGGCCGTGAAATGCAAAGACAATTAGTTTATTTCTCCTTCTGGGGAACTCGACCATGTGCCTATATCTGTATCAGTCCGACATTTATGATAAATGAATTCATGCTGTCCGGTGAGTATTTTAACTTGAAACAAGATTGACGAGATTTCGATTAAAAATCTTCTATGACAAAATGAAAGTGATTTCGATTCAAGTGGCTTATGTGATCTTTTGTTGGGATCCAAATCACAGCGAAATATTACTAATAATATCAATCGAGATAAATATAGTCTTTGCTTAGAGTTCAGACTAATGAGATAAAAGGCTTACATGTTCATTATAGCATCGTGAGTAGTGTAATATGAATCCAAACGGCCCTGCAAAGAAATAAAATAGGGCATAATTAGCGGTGGGTAAGGGTTGGCCGGAGTCAGCGGCGCGAAGGTGAGGCGCGACCGGAACTGGCTTTGCCGCGTGGGCCTGCTAACGGGCGGGGGGGGGGGGTGGCAGAAGGGGTGACGGAGGGTCAGCATATATATGTTAATAGTTTGTTAATAGGTTATATAAATAGAACGTTTACATATAGGTATTTGCATTTCAATGCTGAGCTTACTGTATTGGAATTCCGTTGCATGTCATGTTGCATATATGCATTTTCAATGTTAGTCCTCTGAATGTTTAGGGGTCTTAATAACATACATTGCTAAAACATTGTTTTATTGATAATAAATTCTAACAGTTACATAATTATTTACATGCAGTATTATAGATTAAAAATTCACACTTTCCGGACACGTTCATGTTAGAAAAAAAATTCTACCATGGTATCATTTTACGTCGTTTGCTGATGATCAATTTACACTTGGCATAGATTCAATTAGTGTAAACGTTCCTTCAAAAGAAGAAAAAATTCCGTTATGGATTATTTACAAGATGCAAATTATTCGCCCAGTGTGAACAGGTTTGTCATTATCAATGGAAGCATTCCGTTATAATTCTCCATATATTGGTGTTACCATGTTCCAAATGTTTCGTTGCCGAGCGTATGAAGACTGTTCGGGTAGTCTTATCTCGATTTTCGTATAGCGAGTATCAGTTGGATGCCCTATAGCGAGAGCACCTGAATGATATGGATTTATTGTAAGTTATTATATGGTGTTATGTATGCATAGTAATGAACGTTTGATATACGTTGAATTTGTATTGTTTTGGAAATTGCGAATAGTTGTCTCATGCAGTCATAGAATTTTTTAGAATATTTTAGGTTTGCATCTTCCATGTAGCACAATTTTTTCTGGCATAATCGGTCGGTTATTGCATAATTCTTCTTATTTTATTAAAACTTGACGGTTTTAGTATATTTCATTCAGTTCTGTATGTTCTCTGTAGAGTTTCCATCTGCGATGCAATCTGTTGGTTATTTTATACAGTATCGGAATATTAGGAAATTTTACGTTTGTATCTGCAATGTAGAACAGTATTTCAGGTCTGATTCAGTTACATGTTGTACATTTTTAGCTTATCGTATGTTTATTGTAGGACCATACTTCAATGGTTTGGAGGAGTTAGAAGAGTCCCCTTGGCCAAAGCTCGTTGCGTATATGTCTATTTGTATAAGTAGACCGATTTACTATGATGGATACCCTAGTGTATTACAATTTTCAATATCGGTTAGGGCAGAGTAGAGAATCACGTAGTTGTTTTATTATTGTTGTATGATTTTTTCCACGATAATCATAAGAATGTATGTTTATGAGCTGTAAATCCGTACTGCATCTTTGTGGAATTTCGTCTTTGAACCATAACATGTGCGTAGTTTAACGTTTTAGGAGACTATTTACTGGATGGATTGGTCCTAGTGTAGAGGGGATTTTTACACTCAATGGTGGTCATTTGGGCTTCGTCCAAGTTAAACGTGAATTTGTAAGTTTGTGTGGATGTCGGTCTTAAGTTCCATGGGTTTGTTAAAGAGGTTATCCGACAAGCTGCTGATCGTTTTAGTGATTTACTTACGTCGTCAGAGAACAGAAGCCCTGCTTTTTATGACCAGACTCTTTGGGACTCCAGTCAGGCCCATTCTTAACCACTATACCTGTGTATAGATTCTTGATTATGTCCAGAATGTGACTTTGCTCGACGTTTTTCAGAGATGATGGACTAAACAGAGGCATGGTATGTCTGAGGCATTGTACCATGACTGGGTGTCACCTCTAAATTTGTTATATATCAGTGATAAATGACTGAGAAGTGACCTAGTAATGCATTGTAGAGTTAGTTGTTATTACACAGTGGGCTTTGATTTTGTCCTACTAAAGGCATATCATCAGTTAGGTCTAGGAATTTGTTATAGATTTGAACGGATACCGTAGTAATTTTGCTATATTATGCATGAACTCAGTGTTTGTTTTATGAGTCAGATTTTTTTTGGTATGACTGTTATGTTAAAATATGATCTTAGTCCTGTTTCAACTCACTTCAGGATTTCACGTACAGAATTATTTCACTTATATTTATTACAAGATCGGTAATGTACATCGGCATCATGTATTGATTTGGCATACACCTTCCATATTAATGTAGGTTTTTTATATTTTCTGGGGTATAACGGGATACGCCGTTTATCATAGTTAATTAATGTCGGTTAGGGTTGAGTAGAGAATCTTATTTCGCTAATTTATTGTTGTAGTTGATGTAGGTTTTTGATTGGTTAGCATAGGAATATATATGTATTAGGTATAAATTTGCCTAAATTCAAGGAATGTTGGGCATAAATTAGCTTAACTGGATGTAATGGCATAAAGTTATTGGCATGTTTCACCTCTCGACATTGGATTTGGATCCTATTTCAAGTTGTCTTGAAAAACTAACATGGCGGATTTGGATAAATCGATACTTTTAAAATACTCCATTAGTTTAATGTACATCTCAATTATGTTATCCGCTCGCATGTCCTAACTAGATGCTTATTCTCGCAAGTCTTACTTCCTTAAATGTTTGTGATACGTTTGCAGTTTGTGCAATTATAAATTATTGATTGATTCAGGCTTTGTTATGAGATTTCGTTCCAACTCAGAATATATAACGTATTCGAGCATTCATAATATTCACTGTAGCATTTTTCACTAAAGATTTGTGATGTCGAGGCGCCGTAAACCTAGCCCATTCTAACCCATCCTAACCTAACCTAACATAATCTAACCAAGGATTTTTTTTTCCACTGTTTTCAAACTTATGTTATGTATTTCTTCATTGATTTGAACTTTACTCATATCAAATCTATCCACTTGACTCTGTAGCTTTAACCAATCTTGAGCAGTTTATGTACCTACATAAACTTTTTCACTTTGCTAGATACAAGTCCAGTAATATAGACTAGTTTCAAGTAATGTTAGGTGATCGCTCGTTGGTAGACTGTAGAGTTCAAAACGTTAATGTAACCGCATATGTCAGTGATTGTGATGGGTGTTAAAGCGTTAGCAAGTTTATGTATGGTTTACTGTTAGAACAAGATTTTTTTGTACTGTTGGATGTGTTGTTCCTACCATTTTTGTCTATTCGAACGAATGTTGAATAAATCCACTCTTACATATTTGCAACAGGTCCACAGTCAACAAGATGGAGGATATAAATCATGCCTAAGGTACATAATTAACGGTATATTGATCAATGTACGACAGCATAGATCAAATATCAATGAATGCAGAAAGGGTTACCATACACTGTCAGATGCATCAATACCTAACCTAACCTATTCTAACTAAGAGTTATGTAGTTTCATTCAAGATTGTCGTTTACGTATAGTATTGATACGTATGAATCTCTCCACTATGGGTGTATATTTAATATATTATTAGCAGTTTGAATACACTTCTCTAATGTATGATCCAGCAAATATCCTTTTTCAGGTGATTAGATTCCATAATTTTTATCGATATCTCCATTGCATGTGTGGATGAGACTCAGCATGTAGGTTCCAAATAAATGAATTCACTTCATTAGTTGCAAGTTTTTTTGTGTGGATCAGTTATACGAGATGTTAGGTTCAAAGATCTGGTCAATCTAACCTAACCTAACCAATATTTTTATATTTTTCACTCAACTTTGATGGTTTTGTATGGTATTTTGTCATTCTGTTACGCGATATACGTATCAAATTCCTCCACATTGGTATATTTTACGTAGCCTTTTTTAATATCACACACCATGTACACACACATACGCTTTTATACGCCTTTACAGGGTCTTTAGTGTCACTGTGTCGGCACATTTGTCGGCACAATGCATATATACAGGGTCGTTAACTTCATTGTGTCGGCACCATGTAGGCATTTATACACGTTTGTGCAAAATGGGTTACCATTCACTGCCAGATGCATTAATGCCTAGGCAGCCTAACATAACCATTTTAGTCAATAATTATGTAATATCATTCAAGTTTGATGATTATGTATTAGATTTAGTCAATATTTTTATGCGATATACGTATAAAATCTCTCCACATGGCTCTATTTAAAGTAGTTTTTTTAATGGCATACACCAGGTACACACATACACGCTTTGTACGTATATGCAGGGCCCGTCACGATATAATGACGGTGTATACAAGGGTCGATACCGACACAATGTAGACGCATACATATTTGTATCTGTAGCATTATACCTCTAATCTATGATTTTTCCCATAGAACAAAGTCCCTTGCTTATGTTACAAAAAATTTATCGTGGATCAGCTTCACGTCATGTTATGTTCAAAGAACTAATCATCCTAACCTAACCGAGCCTTTTCTAACCAAGAATAATGTATTGTCGAACGACTGTTCATGCTTACATATAATTTTTTCAGTGTTTTAGGGTTGACGCATAACAAATATCTCCACTTGACTCTTCATTTTGATCTATCCTCTGTAGTTTGATACACACTACCTATTTTGATCTATTCATGACGATGATTTCGTTTCAAGATCTACCAATCTGTAACACATCTGGATCATTTACCTCGGGTTATGTTTATGGCATCATTTCATGCCATAAAATATATTCGTCTACTGATTTACACAATTCAATGTTATCTTTGACCGACACTATGTTTGCAATACATTGCTTAACCTTTGAGTTTTATGATAATATGAACGTTTCATCGAGGATTTACAAAGCATTATTAGTATAAATTTACATTTTTTACAGACCTTGCTGGCATCATCAATGACATCTACCTGGATTTTGATTTGAAACAGCATGGTTCGTACATCCAACCATACCCATCGTCAATACATTTCAGTTTCCTCTATAAATCCTTCATATACTCCATCATATCTTTGATGCGAATACCGAAGGCTGTACCGATCCCGTGAGTCCACAGATGTATTGCTTCTTCTTCTTGAACCCTAAGTTTTCGAAACTTCTCCAATTCAAAGTAGGTACAGAAGCGTGTGTGTGTGATATTAAAAAAATACGTAAAATATAACCATGTGGGGGAATTTGATATGTATATCGCGTAACAGAATGACTAACTACCATGCATAACCATCGTAGTTGAACGAAAAATATGAAAAAATGGTTAGGCTAGGATAGATTGACCAGATCTTTGAACCTAACATCGCGTGTAACTAATCCACATTAAAAAACCTTGCAACAAACGAAGCGAATTCATTTATTTGGAACCTACATGCTGAGTCTCATCCGAACATGAAATATGAATATCGATAAAAATTCTGGAATCTAATCATATGCATAAGGATATTTGCTGGATCAAAATTGAAGAAGTGTATTCAAACTGCTAATAATATATTAAAAATAGACCCATAGTGGGGAGATTCACACGTATCAATACCATACATAAACATTAATCTTGAATGAAGCTACATAACTCTTGTTTAGAATAGGTTAGGTTAGGTATTAATGCATCTGGCAGTGTATGACAACCCCCTCTGCATTCATTGATATTTGATCTATGTTGTCGTACATTGATATATATTCCGTTAATTACGTACATTAGGCATGGTTTATATCCTACATCTTGTTGACTGCGGACCTTACATAACAGATCTTTTGTAAATATGTTAGATTGGATTTATTAAAAAATCAACTCGCTAACGCTTTAACACCCATAACAATCACTGACATATGCAGTAAGCTTACATAAATGTTTTGAACTCTACAGTCTACTAACGAGCGATCATCTAACATTACTTGAAAATAGTCGATATTACTGGACTTGTATCAAGCAAAGTTAAAAAATATATGTAGGTAGATAAACTGCAAAATATCTGGTAAAAACTACAGAATCAAGTAAATAGATTTGACATGAATAAAGCTTAAAACAATGAAGAAATACATGACATAAGTATGAAAACGGGTTAGGATAGATTAGGATGGGTTGAAATGGTTAATTTTACGGCCCGTCTTTATTTCAAACCTTCAGTGAAAAAATGCTCCAGTGGATATTGTGAATGCTCGAATAAGTTATATATTCTGAATTGGAACGAAATCTCATAACAAAGCCTGAATTAATCAATAATTTCTAACCTTACACACTGCAAACGTACCACAAACATTTATACGAGTAAGACTTGCGGGAATACGCATCTAGTAAAGACATGCGAGCGGATAACATAATTGAGATGAACATTATACGAATGAAGTATTTTAGAAGTATCAATTTATCAAAATCCGGCATATTAGTTTTCCAATAGGAAATAGGACCCATATCCAATGTCAAAAGGTAAAACCTATCAATAATTTCAGACTATTACATCCAGTTAAGCTAATTTATACACAACATTCCATGAATTTAGGTGAATTTATACCTAATACAGATATATTCGTATGCTAACCAATCAAAAACCTACAACAACAACTATAAAATAGGTAAATAAGATTATATACTCTACCCTAACCGACATTGATTACTTATGATAAACGACGTATCCTGTCATACCCCAGAGGATATAACTTAAACCAACATAGAAGGTATATTCTCAATCAATATATGATGCCGATGTACATTATCGATCGTGTAATAAATAAAAGTGAAATAATTCTGTACGTGAACTCCTGAGATGAATTAAAACAGGACTAAGGTCATATGCTAACATAACAACTATACCGAAAAAATCTGACAATTAAAACAAACACTGAGTTCATGCATTATACTCTAGCCCCCTCCATAATGTCTTATGTACAGGGACAAGGAAATTAGTAGTATCTTGTTTTGCATAAAAAATTTAACTATAGCGACACTGGACTAAACACTCGTCAAAATCGAAACATTCTATATTGTCATCCGGGCTGGATATGGGCAGTATTTATACGTAGTAGTAGGATGAACACTTACCATGGAAAACTGAACAAACAGTTATCTTTGTATTTGAATAACGAGATATAAAGGAACACATGCCACAATAACTTCGTCCATTAGCGAGATCAAAAATCCTCCGAGTTGCGCTTTGTTGCGAAAAGTTTCGAAGAGTTGCCTATCAGTCTCCATAACTTTCCGACGCGTGAAAGCAACGTAATTGCTTGGAAAACATATGCCAAAAGTTTTGAACGGAATTTTAAATAATATAGAATACTCGGTTGTTGGGAAATGTCGTAAGAAAAAACGACGTGAAATGGTTGTGTAATTTTTCAAACTATAGATCAGAGGCTTGGCTTACAGGGGAAGAAAGTACGGCATAATTAGCTAATCCTGGGACTTGTTTCCCCTGTGCAATATATACGAGAGACAATGAGGTTCGATAAGGGAAAAAATAAGTTCCAATAATACCGACCGGATTGAAAATGTGTTCTTGACGAATCAGACATGGCTGGTCTGTGTCTTGTGGTTTGGCAGACCACCCCCTTGTTTGAGTTTTAATTTAATTACATCTAGTGCTCTTCCAAGTTTTACTCTGCAATCATGCTTTGTCTTGTTATGTGGAATTATATCAATAGTAACTGTTCTGCTAGTGACGGAACAATATTTTGTTTAGTGTGGGTTACTATACTCAACTGCTAGGCAAACACATGCGATTGCGTTATGTAGCCTTCAATAGCTTATTTAAATTTTGTACTGAATTAATTGTCCGATAAAGATATGTTCTTTCAATGTGGGCCAGCGTGGTGTACTAATAATGATGCTTTGGTCTCCATCGTAAATTGAGTTATGCAATGTCGCGTCTTATTGGAAAGAAGCGTTACATTTTTGTTATTGATGACATATTTCTCTGAACGAGCAAAATTCTTCCAGGTAGCCTCAAACATTTTTTTTGTCAATAGGGCTTACATGTTTGCACAGTAAAGGAACACTCCTATTTATCACACTTATCTCGTAATTAATTTAAATACGTGTAGAATTGTTATTTTTGTGATCACTGATTTTTTTTCTGAATAAATCTGTGTATAAGTACTCTCATTTCATAATCGAAACTGCGCTTTAATTTGAGCATAGTTTTTCCCCAGGACAGAAGTTGACACGGAGAAGCAGTAGATCTCACTGCAGGGCTTTCGTTGAAAAAAAATGGTGCCCATAATAGGCAGTCTTGGAACCACTGCTAAAGGATGGCATATGTAGGAAATATATGAAATGTTCAGAGTATTTTTTATGTTTCTATTTTGATGGTGTCATTACCATGGAGCGCCTACTTGCCTCAGCGATCACTTTTGATCTCCTGTTTGAAAATTTTGTATCATGAAAAAACCCTAGCAAAATGGACGTAAATATTTAATCGGACACTGGAAAAGATTAAAACATTTATGGTCGTTATCTTATAGGAGAGCCGAAATTAATGGGGGTATATTGGAATCTGTAATTATGAATGCTAACTTCATCAAACAAAACGCATTTTATAGACAGTACAGATGTTCTTTCCAGTGAATGGCAGCATGGTACCAATGTACTACATCTGGCTTACCCCTGGGTCATGACTAGCTTATGCCGTCATCTCCCCCCCCCCCACATTGACCAGACTTTGTAAACAATTATGTTTAATACAAGGTACATTGTGATTTGAATGAACCCATGAAGCGTGGTACAAAACTCATGTGACACTCAGGTTGTTCTCTAGCCTAAGAAATGTCTCATGACGCATTGGAATGATGTGATATTATACTTGCATGCAATATTCTACATCCATGCATACATCATATAATTGGGCTACGACACGTAGCAAACAGACATGTCATACTCTGGTAATCCCCTCACCAAATCATTGTATAAAAGATAGCTTGAAATGAAGTAAAATGACACTGGTTTCAAGTGTGCATGAATCACTAGTTTTCATTGCACCCGAGATGCAATACACTCGTGCTATTAGGGTTGACCAGGAATATAAATCCTCCTCATAGACCCCTCTGGTGTTTATCAACCGATCTAAGTACGACATAAATTCCACCCATCTTGGCTTATAAACTCGTAAGGGTGATGATTTTCTCGAATAATCTTTTTTTAAGGAAACGGACGCCTCGTTACGTTGCAGTCCTGCACAATCGTAAAACAAGGGGGTATTGAAATGCAATTTTAATTACATACGTTTTCAGCAATATCAATGTTCATAAAACCGGACATCCGTATATTTCAACATGACTATTTTAAAATTTGAATCGTATCATATCATCAAAATTAGTGTTGACTTTATTAAGCCTGATAATAAATTAGTTTTGCGTGCAAAAGCGTAAAAAACTATCGGACACACTTCATACCATTCTTAAACGCTCTCCGTAATCAATTAAATCTAATGGGAAGTGGTTCAGGGTGCCCTCCTCTTAATGTACACATGAGTTCGAAAAATATCCAGGAATAGGTATTAGGAGATGAAATCAAACACTCTGTTTATTGTGACCACCAGCCACAAGTGAGCAACTGTATCCCAAGTCACGAATTCAAGCTGTTGAGGAAAATTGTTCTCAGTTTGTCATGAATACTTTTCGCCAAGGTCATGAACTTTTGTTTAAGACGTGTCGTAAACCGAAGTTTGTCTCATGCGTTTTCCACTTCCATAGACGTTCGATTCACCGATTGAATTAGGAAGTGAACATACTTCCTTGGCATCTTGTTAGGGAGACCATTGCTTACATTTACAACGTATTCAAGGGAGACTCTCATACATTGATTGTGATGTTGTCCTCGAAAAACATTATATTATCTGCAGCTATAAATCGAACCAGCTGTTGTTGCTGGCTGTGACCACCAAGTACACCGTGCACTGGGCAATCCAACGCAACAAAAGTTGTGAGCCAAGAGTTCATGCACATGATACTGTCTAAGCCGGACTAACACGTTCTCATCAGTGATCAGTTTAATATTGCACATTAACCAACAACAGCGGGTTCGATTCCTGGCTACAAACTGTATAACGTTTGCAGATGATGATATACAAATTTACTGGTCTCTTTTTGTTCCAGTGATTCTCAATATAAAGTGTTTACATCAAATCAATAAAATATCCAATGGTATCGTTGTTTGCCAGGTCATTACTAAAGCAACAAGTCGTGAAAAAAGTGCGTCAAGTCTTTATTGCCTCTATAAATGAGTTCGCATAAATTCCAATATTCAGGTGTTCATCAAACACATATATACATTGAACAATTGCAATTCTACTATGGATAATTGCGTCTAAAATGTTACCCATCTGTTTCTTTAATTTTGTTTTCAATATTAAACACGCGTACACTAATCCATCTAATTCACGTTCCACAAAACAACCTTTATCAGCTATTTACAGAGCAGTGAGCGTAGATATAAGTACAGCAAGACGCAATTTTTTGGGTGTTCCTTGACTACCCCCCCCCCCTTTTGGTTACGAGTTGGATGCGCTCCTAAATATGGTATTGCGAA
>SDVV010008123.1:0-17371 GCA_016164225.1 Gammarus roeselii | reverse complement strand
GGGCAATGTGCCTTCAAGAACTCCAATCACTGCGATCACATTCATGGTCATGGTGTCTTCAAGAAGTCCAATCACTGCGATCACGGCTATGAACAGTGTGTGTTCAAGAAGTCCATTCACTGAGATCACAGTCATGGGAAGTGTGTCTTCAAGAAGTCCCATCACTGCGATCACAGTCATTGGCAGCGTGTCTTCAAGAAGTCCAATCACTAAGATCACATCCCTGGTCAGTGTGCTTCAAGAAGTACAATCACTGCGATCACAGCCATGGGCAGTGTGTTTTCATAAAGTTCAATCACTGTGATCACAGCCATGGACAGTGTGTCTTCAAAAAGTCCAATCACTGCGATCAAAGTCATGGGCAGTGTGTCTTCAAGAAGTCCAATCACTGCGATCACACCCATTGACAGTGTGTCTTCAAAAAGTCCAATCAATGGGATCACAGCCATGGGCAGTGTGTCTTCAAGAAGTCCAATCACTGCGATCACAGCTATTGTCAGTGCGTCTTCAAGGAATCCAATCACTGCGATCACAGTCATGGGCAGTGCGTCTTCAAAAAGTCCAATTACTGCGATCAAAGTCATGGGCAGTGTGTCTTCAAGAAGTCCAATCACTGCGATCACACCCATTGACAGTGTGTCTTCAAAAAGTCCAATCAATGGGATCACAGCCATGGGCAGTGTGTCTTCAAGAAGTCCAATCACTAAGATCACAGTTATTGGCAGTGTGTTTTCAAGAAGTCCATTCACTGTGATCACAGCCATGGGCAGTTTGTCTTCAAGAAGTCCAATCACAGCGATCACAGTTATGGGCAGTGTGTCTTCAAGAAGTCCAATCACTGCAATCACAGTCATGGGCAGTGTGTCCTCATGACTTCCAATTACTGCGATCACAGCCATGAACAGTGTGTCTTCAAGAAGTCCAATCACTGCGATCACAGTCATGGGCAATGTGCCTTCAAGAACTCCAATCACTGCGATCACATTCATGGTCATGGTGTCTTCAAGAAGTCCAATCACTGCGATCACGGCTATGAACAGTGCGTCTTCAAAAAGTCCAATCACTGCGATCAAAGTCATGGGCAGTGTGTCTTCAAGAAGTCCAATCACTGCAATCACACCCATGGACAGTGTGTCTTCAAAAAGTCCAATCACTTCGATCACAGCCATGGGCAGTGTGTCTTCAAGAAGTCCAATCACTGCGATCACAGTTATTGGCAGTGTGTTTTCAAGAAGTCCATTCACTGTGATCACAGCCGTGGGCAGCTTGTCTTCAAGAAGTCCAATCACTGCGATCACAGTTATGGGCAGTGTGTCTCCGAGAAGTCCAATCACCGAGATCACAGCCATGGGCAGTGTGTCTCCAACAAGTCCAATCACTGCGATCACAGTCATGGACAGTGTGTCCTCAAGAAGTCCAATCACTGCGATCAATTACAAGGACAGTGCGCCTTCAAGAAGTCCAATCACTGCGATCACAGCCATTGTCAGTGCGTCTTCAAGCAGTCCAATCACTGCGATCACAGTTATGGGCAGTGTGTCTTCGAGAAGTCTAATCACCGAGATCACAGTCATGGACAGTGTGTCTTCAAAAAGTCCAATCATTGCAATCATAGTCATGGGCAGTGTGTCTTCGGAAAGTCCAATCACTGCGATCAATGCCATGGGCAGTGTGTCTCCAATATGTCAAATCACTGCGATCACAGCCATGGGTAGTGTGTCTTCAAGAAGTCCAATCACTGCGATCACAGCCATAGGCAGTGTGCCTTCAAGAAATCCAATCACTGCGATCATAGCCAAGGGCAGTGTGTCTTCAAGAAATCCGATCACAGCCATGGACATTGTGTCTTCAAGAAGTCCAATCACTGCGATCACAGCTACGGACAGTGTGTGTTCAAGAAGTCCAATCACTGCGATCACGGTCATGGGCAGTGTGTCTTCGAAAAGTCCAATCAGTTTGATCACAGCCATGGGTAGCGTGTCTTGAAGAAGTCCTATCACTGCGATCACATCCAAGGTCAGTGCGTCTTTAAGAATTCCACTCACTGCGATCACAGTCAGAAGCAGTGTGTCTTCAAGAAGTCCAATCACTGCGATCATTGCCATAGGCAGTGTGCCTTCAAAAAGTCCAATCACTGCGATCCTAGCAATGGGCATTGTGTCTTCAAGAAATCCAATCACTGCGGTCACAGTGATGGACAGTGTGTACTCAAGAAGTCAAATAACTGCGATCACAGTCATTGGCAGCGTGTCTTCAAGAAGTCCAATCACTGTGATCACATCCCTGGTCAGTGTGCTTCAAGAAGTACAATCACTGCGATCACAGCCATGGGCAGTGTGTCGTCAAATAGTCCAATCACTGCGATCACAGTCATTGGCAGCGTGTCTTCAATCAGTCCAATCACTGTGATCACATTCCTGGTCAGTGTTCTTCGAGAAGTACAATCACTGCGATCACAGCCATGGGCAGTGTGTCGTCAAATAGTCCAATCACTGCGATCACAGCCATGGACAGTGTGTCTTCAGGAAGTCCAATCACTGCGATCACAGCCATGGACAGTGTATTTTCAAAAAGTCCAATCACTGCGATCACAGTCATGGGCAGTGTGTCTTCAAGAAGTCCAATCACTGCTATCAATGCCATGGGCAGTGCGTCTTCAAGAAGTCCAATAAGTGCGATCACAGTCATGGACAGTGCGTCATGAAGAAGTCCAATCACCGCGACCACAGTCATACGCAGTGTGTCCTCAAGAAGTCCAATCACTGCGATCAAAGCTGTGGGCAGTGTGTTTTCAAGAAGTCCAATTACTGCGATCACTGCTATTGTCAGTGTGTCTTTAAAAATCCAATCACTGCGATCACAGTCATGGGCAGTATGCCTTCAAGAAGTCCAATCACTGCGATCACAGTCATGGACAGTGTGTGTTCAAGATGACTAATTACTGCGATCACAGTCATGGGCAGTGTGTCTTCAAGACTTCCAATTACTACTATCACAGCTATGAGCAGTTTGTCTTCAAGAAGTCCAATCACTGCAATCACAGTCATGGGCAGTGTGCCTTCAAGAAGTCCAGTCACAGCGATCACAGCCATGGTCAGTGTGTCTTCAAGAAGTCCAGTCACTGTGATCACAGTCATGGGCAGGGTGTCTTCAAGAAGTCCAATCACTGCGATCAGAGCCATGGTCAGTGTGTCTTCAAGAAGTCCAATCACTGCGATCACAGCCTTGGGCATTGTGTCTTCAAGAAGTCCAATCACTGCGATCGCAGCCATCGACAGTGTGTGTTCAAGATGACCAATCACTGCGATCACAGTCATAGGCAGTGTGTCTTCAAGAAGTCCAATCACTGCGATCAAAGCCATTGGCAGAGTGTCTTCGAGAAGTCCAATCACTATGATCACATCCCTGGTCTGTGTGCTTCATGAAGTACAATCACTGCTAGCAATGCCAGGGGCAGTGCGTCTTCAAGAAGTCCAATCACTGCGATCACAGTCATGGGCAGTGCGTCTTCAAGAAGTCCAATCACCGCGATCACAGTCATAGGCAGTGTGTCCTCAAGAAGTCCAATCACTGCGATCACAGCTGTTGGCAGTGTGTTTTCAAGAAGTCCAATGACTGCGATCACAGCTATTGGCAGAGCGTCTTCAAGAAGTCCAATCACTGCGATCACAGTCATGGGCAGGTGTCTCTATGAAATCCAATCACTGCGATCACTACCATGGGCAGTGTGTCTTCAAGAAGTCCAAACACTGCAATCACAGCTATGGGCGGTGCGTCTGCAAGAAGTGCAATAACTGCGATCACAGCAATGGGCAGTATGTCCTCAAGAAGTCCAATCACTGCGATCACTGCCATGGGCAGTGTGTCTTCAAGAAATCCAATCACTGCGATCACAGCAATGGTCGGTGTGTCTTTAAGAAGTCCAATCACTGCGATCATAGCTATTGGCAGTGTGTCCTCAAGAAGTCCAATCACTGCGAAAACACACATGGGCCGAGTATCTTCAAGAAGTCCAATCACTTTGATTCTAGCCATGAGCAGTGTGTCTTCAAGAAGTATAATTACTGCGATCACAGCCATGGATAGTTTGTATTCAAGAAGTGCAATCACTGCGATCACATCCTTGGGAAGTCTCTTCAAGAAATCCAATCACTGCGATCACAGCAATGGACAGAGTTTTTTCAAGAAGTCAAGTCACTTCGATTACAGTCATGTGCAGAGCGTCTCCAAGAAGTCCAAACACTGCAATCACAGCCATGGGCGGTGAGTCTGCAAGAAGTCCAATCACGGCGATCACAGCTATAGGCAGGGTGTTTTCAAGAAGTACAATCACTGCGATCAGAGTCATAGGCAGTGTGTCTTCAAGACTTCCAATTACTGCGAACACAGCCATGGGCGGTGTGTCTTCAAGAAGTCCAATCACTGCGATCACAGTCATGGGCAGTGTGCCTTCAAGAAGTCCAATCAGTGTGATCACAGTCATTGGCAGGGTGTCTTCAAGAAGTCCAATCACTGCGATCACAACCATGGTCAGTGTGTCTTCCAGAAGTTCAATCACTGTGATCACAGCCATCGGCATTGTGTCTTCAAGAAGTCCAATCACTGCGATCGCAGCCATGGACAGTGTGTGTTCAAGATGACCAATCACTGCGATCACAGTCATAGGCAGTGTGTCTTCAAGAAGTCCAATCACTGCGATCAAAGCCATTCGCTACGTATCTTCAAGAAGTCCAATCACTGTGATCACATCCCTGGCCTGTGTGCTTCATGAAGTATAATCACTGCTATCAATGTCATGGGCAGTGCGTCTTCAAGAAGTCCAATCACTGCGATCATAGGCATGGGCAGTGCGTCTTCAAGAAGTTCAATCACCGCGATCACAGTCATAGGCAGTGTGTCCTCAAGAAGTCCAATCACTGCGACCACAGCTGTGGGCAGTGTGTTTTCAAGGAGTCCAATGACTGCGATCACAGCTATAGGCAGTGTGTCTTCAAAAAAGTCCAATCACTGCGATCACAGTCATGGGCAGTATGCCTTCAAGAAGTCCTATCACTGCGATCACAGTCATGGAGAGTGTGTCCTCAAGAAGTCCAATCACTGCGATCACAGCCATTGGCAGCGTGTCTTCAAGAAGTCCAATCACTGTGATCACATCCCTGGTCAGTGTGCTTCAAGAAGTACAATCACTGCGAGCACAGTCATGGGCAGTGTTTCTTCAAGAAGTTCAATAACTGCGATCACAGCTGTGAGCAGTGTGTCTTCAAGAAGTCCACTCACTGCGAGCACAGTCATGAGCAGTGTCTCTTCAAGAA
The DNA here is from genome assembly GCA_016164225.1 of Gammarus roeselii. Taxonomy (NCBI): domain Eukaryota; kingdom Metazoa; phylum Arthropoda; class Malacostraca; order Amphipoda; family Gammaridae; genus Gammarus; species Gammarus roeselii. Next base: position 12,059 of record SDVV010008123.1, on the reverse strand, counting down.
GTCCAATCACTGCGATCACAGCCATTGGCAGCGTGTCTTCAAGAAGTCCAATCACTGTGATCACATCCCTGATCAGTGTGCTTCAAGAAGTCCAATCACTGCGATCACAGGATTGAGCATTGTGTCTCCAAGAAGTCCAATCACTGAGATCACAGTCATGAGCAGAGTCCCTTCAAGAAGTCCAATCACTGCGATCACAGTCATGGGCAGTGTCCTCAGGACTTCCAATCACTGCGATCACAGTCATGGGCAGTGTGCCTTCAAGAAGTCCAATCACTGTGATCACAGTCATGGGCAGTTTGTCTTCAAGAAGTCCAATCACTGCGATCACAGTCATTGGCAGCGTGTCTTCAAGAAGTCCAATCACTGTGATCACATCCCTGATCAGTGTGCTTCAAGAAGTACAATCACTGCGATCACAGCCATGGGCAGTGTGTCTTCAAAAAGTCGAATCACTGGGATCACAGCCATGGACAGTGTGTCTTCAAGAAGTCTAATCACTGCGATCACAGCTCTGGGCAGTGTGTCATCAAGGAGTCAATCACTGCGATCATAGTCATGGGCAGTGTGTCTTCAAGAAGTCCAATCACTGCGATCAAAGCAATGGACAGAGTTTCTTCAAGAAGTCCAATCAACTGCAATCACAGTCATGGGCAGTGTGTCTTCAAGAAGTCCAATCACTGAGATCATAGTCATGGGCAGTGTGTCTCCAAGAAGTCCAATCACTGCAATAACAGCAATGGACAGAGTTTCTTCAAGAAGTTCAATCGTTGCAATCACACCCATGGACAGTGTGTCTTCAAGAAGTCCAATCACTGCAATCACTGCTATGGGCAGTGTGTCTCCAAGAAATCCAATCACTGCGATCACAGCCATATGCAGTGTGTTTTCAAGAAGTCCAATCACTGCAATCACAGCTATGTGCAGTGTGTCTTCAAGAAGTCCAATCACTGCGATCACAGTCATGGGCAGTGTGTCCTAAAGACTTCCAATTACTGCGATCACAGCCATGAGCAGTGTGTCTTCAAGAAGTCCAATAACTGCGATCACATTTATGAGCAGTGTGTCTTCAAGAAGTCCACTCACTGCGAGCACAGCCATGGGCAGTGTCTCTTCAAGAAGTCCAATCACTGCGATCACAGTCATGGGCAGTGTCCTCAGGACTTCCAATCACTGCGATCACAGTCATGGGCAGTGTGCCTTCAAGAAGTCCAATCACTGTGATCACAGTCATGGGCAGTTTGTCTTCAAGAAGTCCAATCACTGCGATCACAGTCATTGGCAGCGTGTCTTCAAGAAGTCCAATCACTGTGATCACATCCCTGATCAGTGTGCTTCAAGAAGTACAATCACTGCGATCACAGCCATGGGCAGTGTGTCTTCAAAAAGTCGAATCACTGGGATCACAGCCATGGACAGTGTGTCTTCAAGAAGTCTAATCACTGCGATCACAGTCATAAGCAGGTGTCTTTAAGAAATCCAATCACTGCGATCACTACCATGGGCAGTGTGCCTTCAAGAAGTTCAATCACTGCGATCACAGCTATGGGCAGTGTGTCTTCGAAAAATCCAATCACTGCGTTCACAGCTGGGGCAGTCTGTCTTCAAGAATTCCAATCACTGCGATCACTGTCATGGACAGTGTGTCTTCAAGAAGTCAAATCACGGCGATCACAGTCATAGGCAGTGTGTCTTCAAAAAGTCCAATTACTGCGATCACAGTCATGGACAGTGTGTATTCAAGAAGTCCAATCACTGCGATCACAGCCATGGGCATTGCGTCTTCAAGAATTCCAATCACTGCGATCACAGTCATGGACAGTGTGTCTTCTAGAAGTCTAATCACTGCGATTTAGCTATGGGCAGTGTGTCTTCAAGTAGTCCAATAACTGCGATCACAGCAATGGGCAGTATGTCCTCAAGAAGTCCAATCACTGCGATCCCGGCCATGGGCAGTGTGTCTTTAAGAAGTCCAAACATTTCGATCACGGCAATGGACAGAGTTTCTTCAAGAAGTCAAATCACTGCGATTACAGCCATGTGCAGAGTGTCTCCAAGAAGTCAAAACACTGCAATCACAGCTATGGGCAGTGCGTCTGCAAGAAGTCCAATCACGACGATCACAGCTATGGGCAGTGTGTTTTCAAGAAGTCCAATCACTGCGATCAGAGTCATAGGCAGTGTGTCTTCAAGACTTCCAATTACTGCGAACACAGCCATGAGCGGTGTGTCTTCAAGAAGTCCAATCACTGCGATCACAGTCATGGGCAGTGTGCCTTCAAGAAGACCAATCACTGTGATCACAGTCATGGGCAGTGTGTCTTCAAGAAGTCCAATCACTGCGATCACAGCCATGGTCAGTGTGTCTTCCAGAAGTTCAATCACTGTGATCACAGCCATCGGCATTGTGTCTTCAAGAAGTCCAATCACTGCGATCGCAGTCATGGACAGTGTGTGTTCAAGAAGTCCAATCACCGCGATCACAGTCATAGGCAGTGTGTCCTCAAGACGTTCAATCACTGCGATCACAGCTGTGGGCAGTGTGTTTTCAAGAAGTCCAATGACTGCGATCACCGCTATTGGCAGTGTGTCTTCAAAAAGTCCAATCACTGCGATCACGGTCATTGACAGTATGCCTTCGAGAAGTCCAATCACTGCGATCACAGTCATGGACAGTGTGTCCTCATGTAGTCTAATCACTGCGATCTCAGTCATGGGCAGTGCATCTTCAAGAAATCTAATCACTGCGATCATAGTCATGGGCAGTGTGTCTCAAGATGTCCAGTCACTGTGATTACAGCCATGGGCACTGTGCCTTCAAGAAGTCTGATCACTGCGATCAATGCCATTGGCAGTGTGCCTACAAGAAGTCAAATCACTCGATCGCAGCTATGAGCAGTGTGTCTTCAAGAAGTCCAACCACTGCGATCACAGTCACAACCAGTGTGTCTTTAAGAAGTCCAATCACTGCGATCTCAGCTATGGACAGTATGTCTTCAAGTAGTCCAATCACTGCGACCACAGTCATGGGCAGTGTGTCTTCAAGAAGTCCAATCACTGCGATCACAGCCTAGGGCAGTGCGTCTTCAAGAAGTCAAATCACAGCGATCACAGCAATGGACAGAGTTTCTTCAGGAAGTCCAATCAACTGCAATCACAGTCATGGGCAGTGTGTCTTCAAGATGTCCAATCACTGAGATCATAGTCATGGGCAGTGTGTATCCAAGAAGTCCAATCACTGCAATCACAGCAATGGACAGAGTTTCTTCAAGAAGTTCAATCAATTCAATCACACCCATGGACAGTGTGTCTTCAAGAAGTCCAATCACTGCAATCACAGCTATGGGCAGTGTGTCTACAAGAAGTCCAATCACTGCGATCACAGCCATGGGCAGTGTGTTTTCAAGAAGTCCAATCACTGCAATCACAGCTATATGCAGTGTGTCTTCCAGAAGTCCAATCACTGCGATCACAGTCAAGGGCAGTGTTTCTTCGAAAAGTCCAGTCACCGCGATCACAGACATGGACAGTGTGTCTTCAAAAAGTCCAATCATTGCGATCATAGTCATGGGCAGTGTGTCTTCGAAAAGTCCAATCACTGCGATCAATGCCATGGGTAGTCTGTCTCCAAAATGTCAAATCACTGCGATCCCAGCCATGGGCAGTGTGTCTTAAAGAAGTCCAATCACTGCGATCACAGCAATGGGCGGTGCGTCTGCAAGAAGTCCAATCACTGCAATCACAGCTAAGGGCAGTGCGTCTTCAAGAAGTCCAATCACTGCGTTCACAGTCATGGGCAGTGTGTCTTCAAAAAGTCCTATTACTGCGATCACAGTCATGGACAGTGTCTTCAAGAAGTCCAATCACTGCGATCACAGCCATGGGCATTGCGTCTTCAAGAATTCCAATCAGTGCGATCACAGTCATGGACAGTGTGTCTTCAAGCAGTCCAATAACTGCGATCACAGCAATGGGCAGTATGTCCTCTAGAAGTCCAATCACTGCGATCCCGGCCATGGGGCAGTGTGTCTTTAAGAAGTCAAATCATTTCGATCACGACAATGGACAGAGTTTCTTCAAGAAGTCAAATCACTGTGATTACAGCCATGTGCAGAGTGTCTCCAAGAAGTCCAAACACTGCAATCACAGCAATGGTCAGTGTGTCTTTAAGAAGTCCAATCACTGCGATCACAGCTATTGGCAGTGTGTCCTCAAGAAGTCCAATCACTGCGATCACACGCATGGGCCGAGTATCTTCAAGAAGTCCAAGCACTTTGATTCTAGTCATGAGCAGTGTGTCTTCAAGAAGTCCAATTACTGCGATCACAGCCATGGATAGTTTGTATTCAAGAAGTGCAATCACTGCGATCACATCCATGGGAAGTGTCTTCAAGAAATCCAATCACTGCGATCACAGCAATGGACAGAGTTTCTTCAAGAAGTCAAGTCACTTCGATTACAGCCATGTGCAGAGTGTCTCCAAGGAGTCCAAACACTGCAATCACAGCCATGGGCGGTGCGTCTGCAAAAAGTCCAATCACGGCGATCACAGCTATGGGCAGTGTGTTTTCAAGAAGTCCAATCACTGCGAACAGAGTCATAGGCAGTGTGTCTTCAAGACTTCTAATTACTGCGAACACAGCCATGGGCGGTGTGTCTTCAAGAAGTCCAATCACTGCGATCACAGTCATGGGCAGTGTGCCTTAAAGAAGTCCAAGCACTGTGATCACAGTCATGGGCAGGGTGTCTTCAAGAAGTCCAATCACTGCGATCACAGCCATGGTCAGTGTGTCTTCCAGAAGTTCAATCACTGTGATCACAGCCATCGGCATTGTGTCTTCAAGAAGTTCAATCACTGCGATCGCAGCCATGGACAGTGTGTGTTCAAGATGACCAATCACTGCGATCACTGTCATAGGCAGTGCGTCTTCAAGAAGTCCAACCACTGCGATCATAGTCATGGGCATTGCGTCTTCAAGAAGTCCAATCACCGCGATCACAGTCATAGGCAGTGTGTCCTCAAGAAGTCCAATCACTCCGATCACAGCTGTGGGCAGTGTGTTTTTAAGAAGTCCAATGACTGCGATCACAGCTATTGGCAGTGTATCTTCAAAAAGTCCAATCACTGCGATCACAGTCATGGGCAGTATGCCTTCAAGAATTCCAATCACTGCGATCACAGTCATAGACAGTGTGTCCTCAAGAAGTCCAATCACTGCGATCACAGGCATCGGCAGCGTGTCTTCAAGAAGTCCAATCACTGTGATCACATCCCTGGTCAGTGTGCTTCAAGAAGTACAATCACTGCGATCACAGTCATGGGCAGTGTTTCTTCAAGAAGTCCAATAACTGCGATCACATTTATGAGCAGTGTGTCTTCAAGAAGTCCACTCACTGCGAGCACAGCCATGGGCAGTGTCTCTTCAAGAAGTCCAATCACTGCGATCACAGTCATTGGCAGTGTCCTCAGGACTTCCAATCACTGCGATCACAGTCATGGGCAGTATGCCTTCAAGAAGTCCAATCAATGCGATCACAGTCATGGACAGTTTGTCTTCAAGAAGTCCAATCACTGCGATCACAGCCATTGGCAGCGTGTCTTCAAGAAGTCCAATCACTGTGATCACATCCCTGATCAGTGTGCTTCAAGAAGTCCAATCACTGCGATCGCAGGCTTGGGCATTGAGTCTTCAAGAAGTCCAATCACTGAGATCACAGTCATGAGCAGAGTCTCTTCAAGAAGTCCAATCACTGAGATCACAGGCATGGGCAGTGTGTCCTCAAGACTTCCAATTACTGCGATCACAGCCATGAGCAGTGTGTCTTCAGGAAGTCCAATCACTGCGATCACAGTCATGAGCAGAGTCTCTTCAAGAAGTCCAATCACTGCGATCATAGTCATGGGCAGTGTCCTCCGGACTTCCAATCACTGCGATCACAGTCATGGGCAGTATGCCTTCAAGAAGTCCAATCACTGCGATCACAGTCATGGGCATTTTGTCTTCAAGAAGTCCAGTCACTGCGATCACAGCTATTGGCAGCGTGTCTTCAAGAAGTCCAATCACTGTGATCACATCCCTGATCAGTTCGCTTCAAGAAGTACAATCACTGCGATCACATCCATGGGCAGTGTATCTTCAAAAAGTCCAATCACTGCGATCACAGCTATAAACAGTGTGTCTTCAAGAAGTCTAATCACTGCGATCACAGCTCTAGGCAGTGTGTCTTCAAGGAGTCCAATCACTGCGATCACATCCATAGGCAGAGAATCTTCAAGAGGTCCAATCCCTTTGATCTCAGCCATGAGCAGTGTGTCTTCAAGAAGTCCAATTACTGCGATCACAGCTATGGACAGTGTGTGTTCAAGAAGTCCAATCACTGTGATCACAGCCATAGGAAGTGTGTCTTCAAGAAGTCCAACCACTCGATCACAGCAATGGACTGAGTTTCTTCAAGAAGTCCAATCACTGCAATCACACCCATGGACAGTGTGTCTTCAAGAAGTCCAATCACTGCGATCAGAGCCATAGCAGTGTGTCTTCAAAAAGTCCAATCACTGCGATGACAGCCATGGACAGTGTGTCTTCAAGAAGTCCAATAACTGCGATCAGAGCCATGGCAGTGTGTCTTCAAAAAGTCCAATCACTGCGATGACAGTCATGGACAGTGTGTCTTCAAGAAGTCTAATCACTGCGATCACAGCTATGGGCAGTGTGTCTTCAAGAAGTCCAATCACTGCGATCACAGCTATTGACAGTGTGTCCTCAAGAAGTCCAATCACTGTGATCACAGCCATAGGAAGTGTGTCTTCAAGAAGTCCAACCACTCGATCACAGCTATGGGAAGTGTGTCTTCAAGAAATCCAACCACTCGATCACAGCCATGGACAGTGTGACTTCAAGAAGTCCAATCACTGAGATCTAAGTCATGGGCAGTGTGTCTTCAAGAAGTACAATCACTGCGATCACAGCAATGGACTGAGTTTCTTCAAGAAGTCCAATCACTGCAATCACAACTATGGACAGAGTTTCTTCAAGAAGTCCAATCACTGCAATCACACCTATGGACAGTGTGTCTTCAAGAAGTCCAATCACTGCGATCAGAGCCATGGCAGTGTGACTTGAAAAAGTCCAATCACTGCGATGACAGTCATGGACAGTGTGTCTTCAAGAAGTCTATTCACTGCGATCACAGCTATGGGCAGTGTGTCTTCAAGAAGTCCAATCACTGCGATCACAGTCATGGGCAGTGTTTCTTCAAGGCTACTAATAACTGCGATCACAGTCTTGGACAGTGTGTCTTCAATAAGTCCAATCACTGCGATCACAGTCACGGGCAGTGTGCCTTCAAGAAATCCAATCACTGCGATCACAGTCATTGGCAGGATGTCTTCAAGAAGTCCAAACACTGCGATCCCAGCCATGGTCAGTGTGTCTTCAAGAAGTCCAATCACTGCGATCACAGCCGTGGGCATTGTGTTTTCAAGAAGTCCAATCACTGCGATCACAGTGATGCGAAGAGTCTCTTCAAGAAGTCCAATCACTGCAATCACAGTCATGGGCAATGTGTCTCCAAAAAGTCCAATCACTGCGATCAGAGCCATGGGTAGTGTGTCTCCAAGAAGTCCAATCACTGCGATCACAGTCATGAGCAGTGTGCCTCCAAGAAGTCCAATCACTGCGATCACTGCCATGGACAGTGTGTGTTCAAGAAGCCCAATCACTGCGATCACAGCCGTGGGCAGTGTGTCTTCGAAAAGTCCAATCACTGTGATGACAGCTATGTGCAGCGTGTCTTCAAGAAGTCCTATCTCTGCGATCACATCCAAGGTCAGTGCGTCATCAAGAATTCCACTCACTGCGATCACAGTCATGAGCAGTGTGTCTTCAAGAAGTCTAATCACTGCGATCACAGCTCTGGGCAGTGTGTCTTCAAGAAGTCCAATTTCTGCGAACACAGTCATGATCAGTGGGTCTTCAAGAAGTCCAATCACTGCGATCACAGCCATGGGCATTGCGTCTTCAAGAATTCCAATCACTGCGATCACAGCTATGGACAGTGTGTGTTCAAGAAGTCCAATCACTGTGATCACAGCCATTGGAAGTGTGTCTTCAAGAAGTCCAACCACTCGATCACAGCTATGGGAAGTGTGTCTTCAAGAAATCCAACCACTCGATCACAGACATGGACAGTTTGTGTTCAAGAAGTCCAATCACTGCGATCACAGCCGTGGGCAGTGTGTCTTCGAAAAGTCCAATCACTGCGATCACAGCCATGGGCAGCGTGTCTTCAAGAAGTCCTATCACTGTGATCATATCCACGGTCAGTGCGTCTTCAAGAATTCCACTCACTGCGATCGCAGTCATGAGCAGTGTGTCTTCAAGAAGTCCAATCACTGCGATCACAGTCATGGGCATTGTGTCCTCAATAAGTCAAATCACTGCGATCACAGTCATGGACAGGGTGTCTTCAAGAAGTCCAATCACTGCGATTACAGCTATGGGCAGTGTGTCTTCAAGTAGTCCAATAACTGCGATCACAGCAATGCGCAGTATGTCCTCAAGAAGTCCAATCACTGCGATCACAGCCATGGGCAGTGTGTCTTCAAGAAGTCCAATCACTGCGATCACAGCCATGGAAAGAGTTTCTTCAAGAAGTCCAATCTCTGCGATCACAGCCATGGGCAGTTTGTCTTAAAGAATCAAATCACTGCGATCACAGTCATGGGCATTGTGTCTTCTAGAAGTCCAATACCTGCGATTACAGCCATGTGCAGAGTGTCTCCAAGAAGTCCAAACACTGCAATCACAGCCATGAGCGGTGCGTCTGCAAGAAGTCCAATCACTGCGATCACAGCTAAGGGCAGTGCGTCTTCAAGAAATCCAATCACTGCGATCACTGTCATGGGCAGTCTGTCTTCAAGAAGTCCAATCACTGCGATCACTGTCATGGGCAGTGTGTCTTCAAGAAGTCCAATCACTGCGATCACAGTCATGGGCAGAGTCTCTTCAAGAAATCCAATCACTGCGATCACAGCAATGTTCAGTGTGTCTTAGGAAGTCCAATCACTGCGATAACAACTATTGGCGGTGTTTTCTCAAGAAGTCCAATCACTACGATCACATACATGGGCCAAATATCTTCAAGAAGTCCAATCACTTTGATCTCAGTCATGAGCTGTGTGTCGTCAAGAAGTCCAATTACTGCGATCACAGCCATGGACAGTGTGTGTTCAAAAAGTGCAATCACTGCGATAACAGTCATGGGCAGTGTGTCTTCGGGACTTCCAATTACTGCGAGCACAGCCATGGACATTGTGTCTTCGAGAAGTCCAATCTCTGCGATCACAGTCATGGACAGTGTGTGTACAAGAAGACCAATCACTGCGATCACAGTCATTGGCAGTGTGCCTTTAAGAAGTCCAATCACAGTGATCACAGTCATGGGCAGGGTGTCTTCAAGAAGTCAAATCACTGCGATCACAGCCATAGTCAGTGTGTCTTCAAGAAGTCCAATCACTGCGATCACAGCCATGGACAATGTGTCTTCGAGAAGTCCAATCACTGCGATCACAGCCATGAACAGTGTGTGTTCAAGAAGACCAATCACTGCGATCACAGTCATGGGCAGTGTGTCTTGAAGAAGTCCAATCACTGTGATCAAAGCCATTGGCAGCGTGTCTTCAAGAAGTCCAATTATTGTGGTCACATCCCTGGTCGATGTGCTTCATCAAGTACAATCACTGCGATCACAGTCATGGGCAGTGTGTCTTCAAAAAGTCCAATCACTGCGATCACAGCCATTCACAATGTGTCTTCAAGAAGTCCAATCACTGTGATCACATCCCTGGTCAGTGTGCTTCAAGAAGTACAATCACTGCGATCAAAGCCATATGCAGTGTGTCTTCAAGACTTCCAATTACTGCGAACACAGCCATGGGCGGTGTGTCTTCAAGAAGTCCAATCACTGCGATCACAGTCATGGGCAGTGTGCCTTTAAGAAGTCCAATCACTGTGATCACAGTCATGGGCAGGGTGTCTTCAATGAGTCCAATCACTGCGATCACAGCCAAGGTCAGTGTGTCTTCAAGAAGTCCAATCATTGCGATCAAAGCCATCGGCATTGTGTCTTCAAGAAGTCCAATCACTGCGATCGCAGCCATGGACAGTGTGTGTTCAAGATGACCAATCACTGCGATCACAGTCATAGGCAGTGTGTCTTAAAGAAGTCCAATCACTGCGATCATAGCCATTCGCAGCGTGTCTTCAAGAAGTCCAATCACTGTGATCGCATCCCTGGTCTGTGTGCTTCATGAAGTACAATCACTGCTATCAATGCCATGGGCAGTGCGTCTTCAAGAAGTCCAATCACTGCGATCATAGTCATGGGCCGTGCGTCTTCAAGAAGTCCAATCACCGAGATCACAGTCATAGGCAGTGTGTCCTCAAGAAGTCCAATCACTGCGATCACAGCTGTGGGCAGTGTGTTTTCAAGAAGTCCAATGACTGCGATCACAGCTATTGGCAGTGTGTCTTCAAAAAGTCCAATCACTGCGATCACAGTCATGGGCAGTATGCCTTCAAGAAGTCCAATCACTGCGATCACAGTCATGGACAGTGTGTCCTCAAGAAGTCCGATCACTGCGATCACAGCCATTGGCAGCGTGTCTTCAAGAAGTCCAATCACTGTGATCACATCCCTGGTCAGAGTGTTTCAAGAAGTACAATCACTGCGATCACAGTCATGGGCAGTGTTTCTTCAAGAAGTCCAATAACTGCGATCACATCTATGAGCAGTGTGTCTTAAAGAAGTCCAATCACTGCGAGCACAGCCATGGGCAGTGTCTTTTCGAAAAGTCCAATCCCTGCGATCACAGGCTTGGGCATTGTGTCTCCAAGAAGTCCAATCACTGAGATCGCAGTCATGAGCAGAGTCTCTTCAAGAAGTCCAATCAGTGCGATCACAGTCATGGGCAGTGTGTCCTCAAGACTTCCAATTACTGCGATCACAGCCATGAGCAGTGTGTCTTCAAGAAGTCCAATCACTGCGATCACAGTCATGGGCAGTGTGCCTTCAAGAAGTCCAATCACTGCGCTCACATTCATGGTCAGGGTTTCTTTAAAAAGTCCAGTCACTGCAATCACACCCATTATCAGTGTGTCTTCAAGAAGTCCAATCACTGCGATCACAGCTATGAACAGTGTGTGTTCAAGAAGTCCATTCACTGCGATCACAGTCTTGGGCAGTGTGTCTTCAAGAAGTCCAATCACTGAGATCACAGCTATGGGCAGTCTGTCTTCAAGAATTCCAATCACTGCAATCTCTGTCATGGACAGTGTGTCTTCAAGAAGTCCAATCACTGCGATCACAGTCATGGGCAGTGAGTTTTCAAGAAGTCCAATTACTGCGATCACAGCCATGGACAGTGTGTGTTCAAGAAGTCCAATCACAGCGATCACAGCTATGGGAAGTGTGTCTTCAAGAAGTCCAACCACTCGATCACAGCCATGAAAAGTGTGTCTTCAAGAAGTCCAACCACTCGATCACAGCCATGGACAGTGTGTCTTCAAGAAGTCCAATCACTGAGATCACAGTCATGGGCAGTGTGTCTTCAAGAAGTCCAATCACTGAGATCACAACAATGGACAGAGTTTCTTCAAGAAGTCCAATCACTGCAATCACACCCATGGACAGTGTGTCTTCAAGAAGTCCAATCACTGCTATCACAGCTATGGGTAGTGTGTCTCCAAGAAGTCCAATCACAGCGATCACAGCCATGGGCAGTGTATTTTCAAGAAGTCCAATCACTGAGATCACAGCTATGGGCAGTCTGTCTTCAAGAATTCCAATCACTGCAATCTCTGTCATGGACAGTGTGTCTTCAAGAAGTCCAATCACTGCGATCACAGTCATGGGCAGTGTGTTTTCAAGAAGTCCAATTACTGCGATCACAGCCATGGAGAGTGTGTGTTCAAGAAGTCCAATCACAGCTCGATCACAGCCATGAGAAGTGTGTCTTCAAGAAGTCCAACCACTCGATCACAGCCATGGACAGTGTG
>SDVV010008122.1:0-17371 GCA_016164225.1 Gammarus roeselii | reverse complement strand
CATATATTTATAAGAAGTGTATAAACACCTCATTTAAATGAATGCAAAATTCGATATACAAGTAATTAAATAAAAATGATTACAACGTAAAACCGCTCAAGAGCTTTCCAACTATGTATTGCATGCCACGACAACCTAAAAACAGAAGGAGGCGAAATATATTTTCGACAATTTCCAGATTTTTCAAATAGAGCTCTTGACGACTTTCTATTGTCGAATTACGAAAAAAATTGTAATGTAATTCTCTACAGTACCTTCCCAATTGTGTAGAGAATGTTATGATGTCATAAAACTGTATCATAAGATCCGCTTCAAAATGAGAGCACTAAAACTGAGCAATTCTACTCATCAAATTATCTCGAATTTTCATTGCATGCCATAAACACATCATAACTGTAGGTGGAGCTCCGATTTTTGTGATAACTTTACAACAGACAAAGATGGACACTTATTCAGAATGGAGGTCCCAAACCTTTTCGAAAGAGTAATGGCATTCATAATTCGCTGAAATAATAACAGCGCTGTGTAAAACAATCTCTCCGTATGATAGATGGCACTCATATTTCGTTGAGAAAATAACAGCGCTGTGTAAAACAATTTCTTCGCATGATTGATGGCACTCATATTTCGTTGAAAAAATGACAGCGCTGTTAACACTATCTCTTCGTATGATAGATGGCACTCATATTTTGATGAGAAAATAACAGCGCTGTGTAAAACAATCTCTCCGTATGATAGATGGCACTCATATTTCGCTGAGAAAATAACAGCGCTGTGTAAAACAATCTCTCCGTATGATAGATGGCACTCATATTGCGTTGAGAAAATAGCAGCGCTGTGTAAAACAATCTCTCCGTATGATAGATGGCACTCATATTTTGTTGAGAAAATAACAGCGCTGTGTAAAATAATCTCTCCGTATGATAGATGGCACTCATATTTCGCTGAGAAAATAACAGCGCTGCGTAAAACAATCCCTCCGTATGATAGATGACACTCATATTTCGTTGAGAAAATAACAGCGCTGTGTAAAACAATCTCTCCGTATGATAGATGGCACTCATATTGCGTTGAGAAAATAGCAGCGCTGTGTAAAACAATCTCTCCGTATGATAGATGGCACTCATATTTTGTTGAGAAAATAACAGCGCTGTGTAAAATAATCTCTCCGTATGATAGATGGCACTCATATTTCGCTGAGAAAATAACAGCGCTGCGTAAAACAATCCCTCCGTATGATAGATGGCACTCATATTTCGTTGAGAAAATAACAGCGCTGTGTAAAACAATCTCTCCGTATGATAGATGACACTCATATTTCGTTGAGAAAATAACAGCGCTGTGTAAAACAATCTCTCCGTATGATAGATGGTACTCATATTTCGTTGAGAAAATAACAGCGCTGTGTAAAACAATTTCTCCGTATGAAAGATGGCACTTAAATTTCGATGAGAAAATAACAGCGCTGTGTAAAACAATCTCTTTGTATGATAGATGGCACTCATATTTCGTTGAGAAAATAACAGCGATGTGTAAAACAATCTCTCTGTATGATAGATGGCACTCATTTTCCATTGAGAAAATAACAGCGCTGTGTAAAACAATCTCTCCGTATGGTAGATGGCACTCATATTTTGTTGCGAAAATAACAGCGCTGTGTAAAACAATCTCTCCGTATGGTAGATGGCACTCATATTTTGTTGAGAAAATAACAGCGCTGTGTAAAACAATCTCTCCGTATGATAGATGGCACTCATATTTTGATGAGAAAATAACAGCACTGTGTAAAACGTACTTCCCGGGGCTGGGCGACGTAATTTTGAGCTACCGTGCTATTCGAACAACCTTGTACGTATCCCAAGGCTTGTGAGAACCGATTATGCATGTTATCCCCGACAAATCACGGAATGCAAGAGAAAAAAGCCTAACTTTCCATCTCTCCCCTCCAGCACTCCCTCTCTCCTCCAGCACTGCCTCTCTCCTCCAGCACTGCCTCTCTCCTCCAGCACTGCCTCTCTCCTCCAGCACTGCCTCTCTCCTCCAGCACTGCCTCTCTCCTCCAGCACTGCCTCTCTCCTCCAGCACTGTCTTATCAGAGTCCCACTGAACATCTATCCTTAGGATACACAACTCAGAACGTTTGTCCCACCTGGTGAGACAGTGACTCGTAAAGTTGCTCCACCTCTGCTCTGGACGCCGTTTGGTGCTCATGTCGGGTCCTACGGAGGTGTTCGGTCCCGCTGGGGTCAAAAATCCCTTCGGGAAGAACCCCAGAACTCTGGTTGTTCTTAGCAGCACTACTGACGATGTTGCTGCCCACTGATACACCAACATGGTCGCCACCACCTGACGAACCTAATAGGTTGACGCCACCTGACGAACCCATGGAATCCACCACTTCGAAGCGCTCCAGCTGTGTCACCAGAGACTGTTTTGAAATGAGAAAAAAACGCTCAGACGCCATAAACAGGATGTTGATTAAGATGCACCCATAAGATGGATGAATCTGCATTTGATCCATCTAAAATCTGTGCATGTTTTGGCGCATTGAGGAGGGGACAAATATGGCTGTCAGTTTCATGAAATCATACAGTCTAGAAATAAGAATGTAACTTAGCAACATAGTATATTACTGTGAATAAAAGATCTCACTTCAAATACTATGTAGGAGATATTTTGGCGAATCCATTATGGGACATAGAATATCACTGGTAAATAAATATATAATAGTATGGTAGGCGTATCCTTGAAACTCTCCTCTGAGTTGTTCAAGATAATTACCTCCTTTCGTCATATTTATGTCGCCGGTTTGTTCAAAACCGTCAGTGTTTCTTTGATAATCGAAGCATTAAAGCCGTTAACATTGGTTGGAGAGCCGTCCCCGCTCTAAAGAGTATGGCTGGGTCACCTGGACGTCCTTGTTAGTGCCCCGCAGCATTAAAGCCGTTAACATTAGGTGGAGAGCCGTCCCCACTCTAAAGAGTATGGCTGGGTCACCTGGACGTCCTTGTTAGTGCCCCGCAGCATTAAAGCCATTAACACTAGGTGGAAAACCGTCCCTGCTTTTAAGAGTATGGCTTAGTCACCTGGACGTCCATGTTAGTCCCCCGCAGGGAAGAATAAAGGACAGCGCTCTCCCTCACGAAGCGCTCCTCCAGCAGGTCAAGCCGCGCCCCCAAGGGAGGCAGGGAGGACACCCTCGACAGGAGGGTGTTCAAGGTGTGTTCCTGCAGGACACATCGGTTAGATGATTTCAATAATGCACCTAAGAAAATTTTGTTCATAAGCATGATGCGATTTTGTGCACAAGCGAGCATATTTTGTACGAACAACCCTTCTTCTTCGGGTGGCTGTCACTCATATCATTGACTGTCTAAAGAAATCCAGACGGAATACGTCATCCACGAATACGAGAAAATGAAAAACAATACATTTGAAGAATACTTTTCTAAATTTATTCAGCATATATTCAAGTATTTGTGCTGCAGTGTTTCTCCAAAATGTTCCAGTAAATACTGAAGCTGAATCGGTTACCTCCTGAGCTGACCGATCCGCCAATCGCTGGAGTCGCCCCTCCAAGCTGATTTCCAGCGTCGCCAACCGCTGGGTGAGCTGACTAACACTCTGAGTCAGCTCGCTCAGCTCTCTGTAGACTCTGCTGTTGTCGTGACCATTCGTGTCCTCAGCTGACTGGAACAACACAGATGAGAAGTGATAGCAGTTTGTAGTAACGTTTTAGTCATGATATTGAGGACCATTGTATGTTTCACATCCCAATATTATGATGTCATGAGACGTAATTGAGAGAGCATCACAATAATGACTCAACATGAGTGATGATGACAATAGCTCGTATAAGACTGCCTTGAGAATGTTTCTGAAAAAATATGTGCACACAATGATACAACTTTAATTTGATTTGAGCCTCAACGTGAGTCATAACAGGCTCATGGGTTCCAGTAGGCTCGCACGCCTCAGCGTGCGAGAAAAACAACGTTGTCAAAGTTAGATTATTTTGAAAATTTTAGTCGTGTCAGACGCAAGCTGGTGCGCACAAGAAAAACATTTAGACAAATCGGATCTCCGATTTCAATCATTTAGAACTTCAAGAGTAATATGTATGCACACCAGTGCGCACAGGTAGCATCGTCGAGATTGGTCCAAGGTTTACGGCTACTAGCACAAAGTAAGCTCCCACAGCAACGCAAAACAATGTTTACAGCTACGAGGTTTAGTTCAGTTATAGTAAAAGTCCTTTCTTCAGGTAAGATGAAGACTCAGACGAAACGAATCCCCGCCTCCAACCCTTTGAAACCTCAAGAGTAATATGTACACACGCCAGTGCGCACAGCTAGTATCGTCGAAATTGGTACAAGGTCCACGGCTTCACGGATTAGATCAACTCCAACCGCAACGCACCACAAGGTTCACAGTTACGCGGTAAAGGTCAACAACAGAAATTACATATGGTCCGCGCACGCGTGAATGGGCACAGACCGAAAAAAACACGTATTCACAAAATCACAAACAGAACCTCTCGCACAAGTACATTAGTCTTATTTTAGATGACAAAATTGTAGATCGCGAAGAGGAAAGAAAGGGCTAGTTCATCATGGGCTGAAAAACCACTGAAATTATTGACATCTCACTTATTGTTTAGGAGGTTAGGGTCGGGAGTGGGGGAGAAGTCCCTCGGATCCCAAAAGAGCTCGATGGGTCCCGGAGAGTAAACCAATTCCTCCGGGTCCCCAGAGCTTCCCGTGTCCTTCGCGTCTCCTCGTCTCAGCTCATCTCGGCTTGTCTCGACTCATTTCGGCCGGCCTCGACTCGTCGCGCCCAACTCGACTCAACATGTTTCGACTGATCTCGACGCACCTCGACCAGCCTCGACGCGGCTCTCCCCCTCTGTGCCAGCAATCCGTAGACTGTAATAGCTAATTGTTCTACTCAAGCATTTCACATACTTACATTTTTATGTGTATAAGTTTTACAGCGTGTGGAGGCGGAAACAATAGTTCAGAGTTCAGAGGGGCCTCAAGTGGGTCCCAAACTTACTCAAGGTGGTCCCAGAGGGTCTCAAGGGTGTTCCAAAGGGCCTCAGAAGGGTTCAAGGGGGTCCCCATAAATCCTCCTGGTCTTCCAAATACCCCGGGTTCCCGAAACCCTAGGGTCTCTTGGGTCCCGCGGGTCCCACGAGTGTCCCCATTCCCTGGGTCACCTAGTCTCAACTAGCCTCGATATATAATAACCAATGCAAAATTTATCACCAAGAAAAAAGAGCACAACTAAATATTAGAGCCCCCGGAAATATATATCATAAAATACTTAAATTAAGTGTTAATGATCTATAAAATGAAGAATTATCCATCAACCCCAATGAAAGGATAATATATGTGTTATGTGGGTTAACTGTATCAGAATAAAATATCACACCATATATGTTATTCGTCGTCCTTATCTCACACACGTTCCACTCTACCTTGATATTCAATACAAAAGGCACACGGTTTAAAAAATGTATTCCTTCAGTTTGTGCATTACACAACATCTCACAAACGGGAGCTTGAGCTCAAAGAACCCTAGCATGCATGAAGAATGTCGCTTTATCAGTTGGCAGGGGGCAGTTTTATCTCACCTGGGGTATCTGCCGTGCCCACACCGGGCTGCTGGTGAGCGTGAGGGTGATTAGAAGGAGCCACGCACACCCAGAGGACCTGAAATCACCTGGGGCACAGTGCCCACGCTGCCCGAGGCTCCTGAGCACTCCTCCATGTAGCTCAACTCTTTCTACCATCCTAGTGAAGAGGTGATCTTGGTGACTGGTGATGGCAGCTAGTAGAGGGAGGACTTATAGTTTCTGGAGACTTTCACAAATGTACTAGCGTAGCATTACCCTGCTTGGTTGTTGATACAATTAGGGAATGTCAGTTGGAAATAAAGCATGATTCGTCAACAAAATTTTGTCATTAATTCACTTAATTTACATTATTTATATAAATATTTATACACATCATACTGTTATTTCATAATAAAACACATAAGTCCACCATCTTCCAGCATTTCCCTGGTAAGTAATGAATCTAAGTCTTCTGTGGTTTCAACTGATGTTTCAAAGTGTACACTCTTTTAAAAGGTCAGAGATAGAAAATTGGCAAACTTCGAGTTAACTGAGATACCTACATACAATTCTGTAGATTTTATTCACTGTGCACTCACACACCTCATAATTATGAGTAATGTCGTTTCTCTTCCGGTCAGTTTTCATGATTCGTAACGTATCTTTGTTTTTCCGTGATGAATGAAGACTCATGTGGGTATCAAAACCCACGTGAATAAGAACTGATCTGTTCAGACTGAGAGCTTCGATTATATGCTTGCTATCATGATAATGTGTAATGTATATATTGTTGTGAAGCGATGGTAATTGAGACACAACTCGATGTTTAACAGCCTAGCATTAATCATCGATGTATGTATAGGAGAGGGTGTATATGTATATATATTGTTATATTTGGCGTTAGATATTAGAGTTGATTGAATATACATAATGCTATTGAATGCAGTAGTTGACTCAGCTAACATTACGTGTTTCACAAAATTGCTTGTTTTGCAACATTGTCTGTTTTGCAACATCGCTTGTTTCGTAACATCGCCTGTTTTGTAACATCGCATGTTCGTAACATCACCTGTTATGTAACATCGCATGTTTCGTAACATCACATGTTTTTAACATCGCATGTTTCGTAACATTGATTGTTTCGTAGCATTGCCTGTTTTGTAACATCGCATGTTTCGTAACATCGCCTGTTTTATAACATCGCATGTTTCGTAACATCGTCTATTTTGTTAAGATCGCATGTTTCGAAATATTGTGTGTTTCGTAACATCGCATGTTTCGTTGAGATTCCATGTTTCGTTAATTTTGCAATATGCAATGTTTCAAAACATCACATGTTTCGAAACATCGCATATTTGGCAAAATAAATGAGACAACTTCGCTTGTACGATAACCGTACTTGTGAACAAGAATCGTGTGGAGGAATCATTGAAATAACGGTAAATTTAGTAGAAAGGTTTGTAAAGTAAAATTACTAACAAAACAACGTGGTTAAGATCTTAATAATAAATAATTGTCTTGCATCAGTTCACCGAACAGTAGATTGCGCAAAATTCTTGTTCGTGAGTAATGGAAGATATATCAAATATTTTCACATAGAATGAAAGATAAGACGTTAAATGGCACGCGTATGCATAACCATTACGTCGTTGAACGGTGTACCGCATCGTACCAATCGTACCTCATGCATTTATGAAGCTACAATGGATCATTACCACACTTCATTGATGTTCTTGAAAAAAAAACGTTGTTTGTTCAACGTAGAGTTCCAATCTACATTAAAATACAGAAAATTAGATAAATGTGGAAGCTAGATGAATGATAAACATTCCCAGACAAATAAGCACAAAATAATATAGTAGGAACCGTCAACAAGTACCAGCTAGCGTACCAAACGCTGCAGGGAAGGCACGAATTTCGTCTTATATGGAGCCTTTCTCTCCATCTCCCCTCCGGAAGTTACCCCCGCCTCCATTATCCTCCCCACCAATGAGGATGGTCAGCCAGCCTACCAACGGCGTAATTAGACGTGCGTAATGGGCACAAGTAATTGGTGTCCCTCGCATAGCATCCCTTGGCATACCCTCTCCATCCCGACCCTCTCCCTCATGCTGACCATCCCAACACCATAGTTGCCCTCCCACCTTTGAGCTTTCTCCCGGCAATTTTTCCGTAACTTACGAGCTATACTGAGGCAATAACTGGCCCAATCTTATGCTGTCATTAGGTTGGATGGGTAAGGGCACTTCATGTTCAGTGTTGTGGTGGATGGTTATGTGGGCTTCATTTGTAGTGTTGTGATGATTTTACATGTTAGATAGATGATGTATGTTTGCTCCAATGACACAATCTTGACAATAGAACACAGTCTGAACAGCGTCAAGCGAAGGAAGTTTTCATGTGCAAGTGCCCTGCCTAAAAATTGAATTCTAGGTACGAAGAAATAAGGTAGGATTCTTTAGAAAAGCGTCGCTGAATCGAGTCTGTAAAAAGATCTAACAATGAAGATCTGTCAGTGATAGAATATTTAGCGGAACGGGTATCAAATTGTTTAATTTGCACATTATGTTTGCCAGGCTACGAATAAAAAATTTCCACGTCCATACAATCCTGCTAGGTTTGCTGGTGGTATACTTTGGCTTTTATTGATAACGTTTGGGTGCGTGTCTGTGACAGAATATAGTCTGATGTCGATCGATCCACACATCCTCCATAATCCATACAATTGTGGGTTTGGTAAGGCCTCTAGGTTGCCCCTCCTCTCCTCGTCGTCCCACCCCCTGTATACGACACTGTGGCATAATTAAAAAAATGCCTCTACAAACAATAAATATAAAAAAGAATTAGGCATAATCGAATGACCATCTGTTGTATTCTAATTGCTTATCATTAGCAAAATCTTACGTTCCTTTGAATTGAGGACGAAGCAGTGCATTATTAGATATCCTCGTTATTAAGCACAAGTCATTCATTGTCTGTCTGCTATCTCCTGCCCAGTCGTCAAGATGCTAAACAGCAGTGATCATATAGATAAAATAATCTCTTCTACTCACTACCGCACAGCACACGCAAGGACAGTTGTGCACATGGTTGTTTTACTTTTGAAACTTCACATTTGGATTGCGTACAGCTTACCGCGAATTTAACAGCCAAGTTCCATTTTCTTCTGTACAGTGTTACACACTTTTCACTGCCTTAACTTAGCCCAGTTATGCGTGAATTTCCACTTCCTCCAGAGTATGATCCAGCTCAACACAATCCCTCATCGGTCAGTTTACCAGTGCTCTTCCCTCACTCCAAACCCAGCCCTCACCCGCCGACGTCTCACACCCTACTGAGTGGTAGACAAGAGGCTGTCGAGTAGACTGCGGGTAGACGGCAAACTCCTTCTCGGGGCCTAAGATCAATGCCTCTCCCTCAGTTGGTATACCAAAGATTCATCTTGTGTATACGGACACATCATTAGCCTTGCTCCCCCGCGTTCATTCTTCCGATAATTAGAAAAACAACTTCGTGACGGCAGCTGCAGTTTCTTTCTTAGTAAGTCATTTGTCTTGATATATTTAGTAATTAAATTATCTTTGTTCCGTCGGAATACAGGGCTAGCTTCAAATTCAAGTGGGTATGTTGTCAAGCGATTTAAATCGAGGCTCAATATTTAACCTCTATTTACTCAGTTCCGATTCTTTTTGCCTTGAACTTCTTTTTTGTTCCAGAGCATTTCCCTCTGTTTCCCACAGACCGTATTCTTTCACCTGTTAACCTGTTTCCCACGATTGTTAAGTTCTGTTTCCCCTCAGACTGTTACCCTCTGTTGCCCCCGGACTGTTCCCCTCTGTTGCCCCCGAACTGTTACCCTCTGTTACCCTGACATCAATAGCACCGCCCACTCTCGAAGCCCTCAGACCGCCTGGCAGCACTTAGACTTCATTAGACAGGGCGCCGCCTCTCTTGCACTAGAGATGCTCCTCGGGGGTACAGTCAAGACGAGCGCACGGCTACTTGTGTGATAACAGCTTCTAAGGGTACAGTCAAGACTATGCACTGGTTACATGGGTCATAACTGTCTCTTGGGAGCACAGGGCCCCAACATCATACCCTCGAATGATGTATAAATATATAGGTTCGCACCCAATTAACCAGACTTAATAACTGGCCCGAACTATTCCTTTAGATGATGGCGTTGAAACGATTAGACCGGTTAATGGTTATGTGGGTCAACACTGACCCAATGATTGCACGTGATGTTCAAAGAGAAAGCGTGTAATTGTCGGAGAAGGTTTGCTTGAAAAGGGATAGGTTATATCTCGACGTGATAAACACGGTGGAAGATGTTATATATGCGTCTGATATCAGGTACAATGGTTTACTCAATAGAAATCGATTTACCAAAAAAGTAACTTAATTGACCCATTTCAGGTACTGTAGACGCCACAAAAAAAAGGACTATTCGCACTTTGTTTCCGATATCCCTGCCTATTTCTTCTAGGCCAAGAGGAAAAGCCTATATTTACGAACTAAAAAATATACAATCTCCTTGCAGGGATATCGAAAACAAAACAGAAAAAATATCTAATTTCTGGTGTCTTTAGTACCTTCGATATTCGAACTACCAAATAACTTATGCAGGGTGAACATCTTGATATCACAGATAAGGTAATCTCAGTCGTAGGAATAACGTTAGCAGCGCCCTGTTGACGAGGTAGGTGTTTTCTGATGTAAAAATACATTGGATAAATAATGTGAAACGCGCCAGCAAAATTTAATTTTTTACTGTAATTAATTTACAGAAAAAATAAATATTTGAGGTACAACGCTTTTTGAACAGAAAATCGATTACTTTATTATGAAAAACAAAAGAAGCCCCTTATATTATTAAATACCTTCTATTCTCATCAAACTGACTGTGTAAAAGTATTTTCGTAACAGCAGGGATGTATTTTTCTCCACACGTGCTCAGTGGGTGGCCAACTAACAACATTTTGTATCCAGTGCACTGTCTCGTGAGTTTTTTTTTTTAATATGCCTCCACTACTTTTTTTTTCCAAAGTATCTTTCATCAGCGGAATCTAGAATCAAAAATCGAACATAATTGAATATCGTTATTAGAAATGTCTAATTTAAATTTAAAGAAAGTGGTAATAACGAATAATGTGTCCTTCACTGCTAACAAGTTAAAATTAGGCCTCACTGGCCGGCGGTTTGGAGATAGGTCAAAGAAATTGTACACATCTTCATTTAGCGTGAAAACAAAATTTTGATGTCAAGATTATGTAAAAGTATATCAATATTTACGTGTACTGAGAGAGTGAATTTTCATCATTTTCTGTTATTCAAGTAGCTATTGCAAGAAAATTTCAAGAATTATTTTTTGAGGTTCTCGTCCACCGTCAAATATATATTATTTCTACACGCGGCGTTTTGGACATACATGAGTATCGAAATACGTTGTCGGAGTGTTTTGCCTCAAACTTCCTAGGAGAACTCGGTCAAAGTAACGAAAAATGTAACTAAATACTTGATCTTGTCCATTACAGTGCACGTGATCACAACGAATTTATACAATATATACAGTATTAAACAGGGAAACAAGCCTAAATTTAGAGTAAATGTTATAGAAAGTAGGCCGATATACATAGTAACGTTAGCCGTGATACTTATTTCACACAAAATATTTCTTCTAATTTACACTCACATGTCACTTGAACGTTTCAACGATGTTTAATTTTCACTGATAAATTTCACAATATTATCGTCTTCCTCGAACATTTCAGAGAAATAGTTATTAAATTACTGACGAAGAAGCTTGACTTTTTCGGGGTAAATCAAGCCTGAATGCTTTAGAATTCTTGCAGCGAATTTTTTCTCATTTTTCGCGAACTCTTTACGACCGATACATAAAGCAATAACACAACAAATTAATCGGCCTATAAAAACGCACATGGATATCATCACCAGAAAAAGGTTTGGTTGGATGCAACGTTACATTTATAGAGCTCGCGCGCACCAACCCCTATCGGATGGCGAAAAAATTCTTATCTGGCAGCCGATGATAACCGATGTTCTTCGTTGCTGAAGGCTTCAAGCATGTGTTCACCTGTCAAGATTTAAAGTATAGGAAAACAAGATCTTGATAAAGTACAGATACATATCCAGATGCAAGGGGGCGGACGACGGATAGACGCATCTCACACTATTCTCTCCTCTCACGCACTTGCCACAACTTAAAAATTAACGTGAAAAGGTCCGGCCAGGACCCGGTAACACACTGCGAGTAAGGTAGCAGGTCGGAAATCATTGCCAGCAGCAGGGCCCAACAGCTTATGCTGGTATACTCTTGCTGCGTCATAATAACAGGTCCTCCCCACCCACCTCCATCTCTTACTCAACGAGATGCCACGGGCGGGAAAGCGCAGCAGTCCCGCATCAAACCTCATTCTTAGCACACTCTCTTGCTACTTCCACACTCACGTAACTCTTCAATAAAGCCTACACACAAATTCGTTAAAAAATCATCCCTCAACATTTACACATGGTACACATGCCAAATTTTTTAAACTAAAAATCTTGTTTTACTAGCCCTTTCAACACGGTTTCTTTTGTTTGTCTTAGGATTCCAAGTCAGTTCAATCCATAAGTCTACCAATTTAAGATTTTAAATTTTTATACCCGGTTTGTGGCTATGGTTACTTGCATTACCTTTTAAAAATGTGCACGGTTCAATTTAGATAGTTCACCATCTTCAACATTTAATCGCAATGTCCTTCCGTAATAAAGTTGACTAGGAGCTTGACTTTATAAACTATTTTTGTTTAAATTTGAAAGAATTTTTATCACACAGTCTGAAGAATTAATTTAAATAATGAGACATCTCCACACAATTTAGCAGCTTTGCTTTTAAGATGTCAGTTGTACTGGTACGTACTGGGATCATCGTTCGTACTATCTTCTCGAAGTCATCATCAGGTTCTGAAGCCCAACTTTGCATTGCGATCGAACCGAGAGACCCTACAGCAGAATCCAAATTCATGTCGATAGTGTGATCATAACGCAGCGAATCTGTTGAATCAACCAATGAAGAGCAAGATTGTAGGTCGATAGTGTGATCATGACGCAGCGAATCTGTTGAATCAACCAATGAAGAGCAAGATTGTAGGTCGATAGTGTGATCATGACGCAGCGAATCTGTTGAATCAACCAATGAAGAGCAAGATTGTAGGTCGATAGTGTGATCGTGACGCAGTGAATCTGTTGAATCGAGCAATGAGGAGTAAGATTGTATTCCGGATTCTCTCGACTCCGTCACATCAGTACAATAGGGAATATCCTCAGAATTAAAGTCCATTTCCGAAAAATGACATACGGGATAGAAATCAATACGAGGTACAACAGGTAAACCTGTGGAGTCAAAAACCTCCCCCGATGTTGGATTACCTGCCTTCAACAAAGAAGTTCGATGAACAGGTGCATGATGGCTGTTAAAATTAGAGTTTCCACTTTTCCAGTTCGAGTTACGGGAAGAAAAGGACTCGTGTTTGAGTTCTCTTGCCGAAGATGTTTTCTGTCCAAACAGACTGTCACTGATCGCATGTAAACCATATTCCGACCTTTGATTTCCACCTAAGGCAAACATTGGGTTATATGGGATAGAAGTGTTCCCATTCTTCTGCATTCTCATAGTACATCTCCGCCTTTCTAGAGAATATGAGTAAGAAAGCCTGCATGGTTCTGCTTCTTTGTATCTATTCATTGTTTGTGAAAGTTTATTGTACGTGGGGCGAGTGGCATCATGTGATTTTGTCAATTGAAAAACACTCACTCGATCAGCCTCATCGATACAATGAGGAATTGCTTCCTCCTCATCTATTGTGATAATTTCTTTGTGAACTAACCTTGCCTTGGCAATTTCTAGACGCAGGTTGGCATGCATGACTGAAAATAGTTCACTTCCACAGTCTAGGACGATCCCATTTTTATCAATGAGGGAGTCGTCATTGCTGAACGAGTCAAATTCTTCTAGACCCTCGGGATGAATGCTTTGTTTGTCCACAGTCGTGGAAAATAAGTTGGATTTTGACACGGAGACGGTGTTTGTGGTCACATCATCGCTGTACTTGTCGGTACCGTCATCGATTTCAAAGGTAGAATTTTGTAGAAGTGTTTTTTCAGCGTCGGCTCTATCTTCCATATCATTTTTTCCCAAATCGAGACTAACAATGTCAGTAATCACAGGACCAGAAGCTGCAGCAACTTGCGCAACAATGATTTTATCAGCCGCGGCACTCACCTTTTCATAAAATGCTACTTGATCAAGGTCGGTCTTTTCGTCGTGAAAGAGTTGAACAAAACTAGTTTCTTCCGAATTGTCGCTGTCACAGTTTGAAGACTCAATAACAGCCACTGCACTGTGTTCCCCTCTGAATACAACAAAATCTACCATCTCAAGATCAAACATTCCAGTTTGTTCGATGTTGAACATGACATCATTGCTTGTCTCATCCTGGGTCCCTCCATTTTGATTTCGATTTGGTTTGTTCGCATCGTCCATCCGATCTTCCCAATCGTGTTCAAATGTGATTTTTTCTACGTCAACCTCACCATCATCAGCCAATTCAATGTCCTCGAATTTCGGCTTGTCGGCGTCCGGTGTTTGATATTTGGAGGATAAGCAAGGCCACGTCTCTTGGCATTGCGACGTAAGGGAATTGGAAGAGTAGGCAGTCCGCAGGATGACACTGTGGAAGGGGGGAGGAGGAGTCTCTTCTCCCACTAGGCAGTCGTAACAGGGCGGAAGGTCCCCTTCCTTAGTGGGATTAGAAATTGTTTAAAATACAGCTAAAAAAATAATCTCTCTAAATGTATAGAAGCTACAGTTCGGAAGCGAACAAAAAAGATTAATTCAACAATATAAAAAAATTGGACTTTTACTGTTCAAATACTGCATATAAAAGGTCATTGTATGAAAGTGTCAGGATTTCATCCTGATGGACAGGTTAGTTTACAAGATTAATACATCTTGTTTCCTTATGGGTTGCTGTGAACATGTTTCCTTATGAGTTGCTGTGAACATGATAGAGAAATACGTATTTTCAGCTTCTGAAATACTTATAAATTCTTGAAATGGGTTTGTATGGGTATTCTGGGGAATAGTTATAACATCGCCGATTTTCAACGACGATCAATAAAAGTAGTAGTGGCCTATGGTTAGGCCGACTGCATGACACCAACCTGCATGTTGATATGTACCCACCTTCTCTCTGATGGTGCCGCAGTCCTGCTCCCCCCATTGGTTTCCTTGAGTGTTCGCCCCCTCGTGAGAGCCCTCTTCCTCTTGGTCATCGCTTCTGTAGGACCTCTCTTTTAACACCATCCCCAGAAAGAGGAAGAGCAACACCAGGTGGATGGTCACTGAAAAGGAGACCATCACAAGCGCTTCTTTCTTGGTCAGACCCATCACCTGGAAAGGATGATAGTTAATGGATGGATAATCAAAAACTTGACAGAAGATGAACATCTAAACGTATAACATAAACTGACACATAAAACAGGTTCAATAATTAGAAGCTGTGGATTTAGGTTGAAGAATCATATTTCGAGTACATAGCTAAGTTTTTGTTTCGCTTTGCTTGACGATAAGGACTGAACCACTGCGATCTTCCCTTTGAACGCTCGCCACCATCTTTAGGTTATCACCGACCGCCCTTTCAAAACGTTTCTTGAATGTTTCCTCACTTAGAGTACACATATTCATCATCGACCTACACTAGCGTACGTGAAGACTCCATCATATACGGATATAATATGATGCTTTTGGTTCTGTAATACAAAGCATACATTTCCGGCAAATTGATTCTCTTATTCTATCAATGTATTGGACACAGAATAGCAAGACTTTCCTTTCCACCTTTTGAAGAATACTGAGATTTACGTATTTACGTATAATATGTACACTTTGGAAGTTCATAAAATCAACATGACATAATCCATTAGTGCAAATGTTATAATCTGGAATTACTATTAAGGTCTTGTAAAAGAGTTAAAGGTGACGCAAGGGTTGTAATGATGACAAGATATTTTTATCATATTATTTTGAATAACATAACTATAACAAGAAAACAGAGTGCTTCTCAAACGAGCATGAATAATGATTGTGATATTAAAAAAAGAGAAGGTATGAGTACATCGTTAAGTTATGTAGATGGATAGTGAAGTACAATAAAGTTGAGTGTAGTTCACAAAAAAAAACAGAAGAGAAGAGAGAATACCCAACCTGTAGAGGATAGCACACAACAATTGTAGACACAAACCTCGAATGCAATATTACTCGCATTGAAATATGAATGTATTTGTCACGTCAATTTTCATGATCTAGCAAAGTATCACAGAGTTAACAACAACCTATGGAACACCTATATTTGCCTCACGTATATGACTGGGATAACCAGCTTCTGTCGCTGTTCTAATGGGGCTTACCTCCTTCCGTGCTGTCCTGTTACGTAGTGATACCCTAGTTCCCCAACTGATCCAAACGACTTAAAAATCTCCCCGAAGAAGTGGGCCTTGCTTCATGTGTAGGAATGATTCTCCAATGAGGGAACAACTCTACAGTTTGGTATCTGTGAGGGGGCGTGTTATCCCAAATCCTTGACCCTCATTGGCATACAAGTAAATTCAGCCGTTATGTCAAACATAGACCCCGCCCAAAATTCGTTACAACTAAATGGCTACCATGGACTACGAGAGTGAAACCTGGCCCCTCTTTGTTATCGAATCCCGATAACAAATACACACAGAAAAGGTTTCCCACCGTGTAACCTAAGCGAGGTTGACCGACCTACACTGTTTCTCGCGCAGTGAGAAAGACTCAAGCTTTACGGGAATGTCTGGATAGACATTGAGATATATAAATCTGCTTGCTAAGGTTGATCATAACAGACACATTTGTTTAAATAATATTTCTTTCTATTTCTCCACCACATCTAATGAACCCTGTGCGGTGTCATTTAGTTACATGAGAAGGAGATCCATTTGACAGCGCGGGCAGGTAGGCCAGCTTCATGGTGGCGACCACCCCCACCAGCAGCACAACCGAGCCCAACAGCCAGAAGAAGGCGAGACCACCAAGGACCCAGTTGTTGTGAAAGAGAGCATCCATGCTCAACTGCCCGTTCCGGTTGATGCGCAACGGCCTAAAAATTGGAAAAGGAGATAAAATACCCGTATATTAAAAGGGGGTAGAATGAGTATCATCCTCATTTGTGAGTAGAACTAATTTTGTAATAAAGGAGTGGGTCAAATCTCTTACATCAGCGTATTGCTATATGACCGCATCGGGGAGAATGCTACTCCTGTGCCTTGCTATGGCCGTGAGTTGTTAGTATTTGCGCAAAACGCAATTATTTGATTCGGACAATTTGATAGTTAGGATGTATCTAATAACTTTGGGTGTCCGACTTAGCACCCATGTAACTCGGACATTGTAATTAATAATTTCTTTTGGGGCAAGTTAATCACTTTTGGGCCAAGTTACTTACTTTTGGAAACCTTAGCTTATCGTGAGTCAGATAACAGGCCAACGAGGCTTACGGCTGGCTAACGGGAGGCTCATTCGAACGGACTGGAATGGGGAGTTTTCATGTTTTGAACATTTTAATTTCTATGAATTATTAATGTTTATTGTATTTATATATGTTTTTCTTCTTTATATGGCTGTAGGCTGTATTGGGGTATATTTGGTCACTAACTGTTGTTCAT
>SDVV010008121.1:0-17372 GCA_016164225.1 Gammarus roeselii | reverse complement strand
GAATATGGGCGTGGGCGGCGCGTGCTCTAGCTCATCATTTTTTTGTGAAAAAAGGTTGCCATCAGTGAAGGAACGAGGGCGTGGGCGGCTCGTGTTCCAGCTTATCATCTTATTGTGCTAGAAGGAAGCCATCAGTGAGCGAATGAGGCCGTGTGCAGCTCATGCTCCAGCTCATCATCTCATTGTGACAGAAGGAAGCCATCAGTGACCGAATGAGGGCATAAGAGGCTCGTGCTCCAGATAATCATCTTATTGTGAAAGAAGGAAGCCATCACTGAACGAAGGAGAGCGTGGGCGACTCGCGCTCCACCTCATCTTCTTATTGTGAAAGGAAGTCATCAGAGAACGGATTTGGGCGTGGGCGGCTCGTGCTTCAGCTCCTCATCATATTGTGAAGGAATGCTATCAAAGAACGAATGAGGGAGTGGGCGGCTCGTGCTCCAGCTCATCATCTTATAGTGAAAGAAGGTAGCCATCAGTGAACGAAATGAGGGCGTGGGCGGCTTGTGCTCTAGCTCATCATCTTATCGTGAAAGAATTAAGCCATCAGTGAAAAAATGGGAGCGTGGGCGGCTCATGCCCCAGCTCATCATCTTTTCGTGAAAGAAGGAAGCCATCAGTGAGCGAATGAGGCCGTGTGCAGCTCATGCTCCAGCTCAAAATATTATCGTGAAAGAAGGAAACTATCAGTAAGCAAATGAGAGCGAGGGCGGCTCCTGTTCCAGCGCATAATCTTATTGTGAAAGGAAGTCATCAGCGAACGAATGAGGGCGTGGGAGGCTCGTGCTCCAGCTCATCATCTTATTGTGAAAGAAAGAAGACATCAGTGAACGAATGAGGGAGTGGGCGGCTCGTGCTCCAGCTCATCATCTTATAGTGAAAGAAGGTAGCCATCAGTGAACGAATGAGGGCGTGGACGGCTCATGGACCAACTTATCATCTTATTATGAAAGAAGGAAGCCATCACTGAACAATTGAGGGCGTAGGCGATTCGTGCTCCTGCTCATCACCTTTTCGTGAAAGAAGGAAGCCATCAGTGAGCGAATGAGGCCGTGTGCAGCTCATGCTCCAGCTCATCATCTCATTGTGACAGAAGGAAGCCATCAGTGACCGAATTAGGGCGTAAGAGGCTCGTGCTCCAGCTAATCATCTTATTGTGAAAGAAGGAAGCCATCACTTAACGAAGGAGAGCGTGGGCGACTCGTGCTCCACCTCATCTTCTTATTGTAAAAGGAAGTCATCAGAGAACGGATTTGGGCGTGGGCAGCTCGTGCTTCAGCTCATCATCATATTGTGAAAGAATGCCATCGAAGAACGAATGAGGGAGTGGGCGGCTCATGCTACAGCTCATCATCTTATAGTAAAGGAAGGTAGCCATCAGTGAACGAATGAGGGCGTGGGCGGCTGGTGCTCCAGCTCATTATCTCATTGTGAAAGAAGGAAGCCATCACTGACCGAAGGAGAGCGTGGGTGACTCGTACTCCAGCTCATCATCTTATTGTTAAAGGAATCCATCAGAGAAAGAATTCGGGCGTGGGCGGCACGGCTTCAGCTCATCATCTTATTGTAAGAGGAAGCCATCAGACAACAAATGTTCACGTGAGCGGCTCGTGCTCCAGCTCATCATCTTATTGTGAAAGAAGGAAGCTATAAGCGAGCGAATGAGGGCGTTGACAGCTTGTGCTCCAGCTCATCATCTTATTGTATAAGAAGGAAGCCCTCAGTGAACGAATGGGAGCGTGGGCGGCTCGTGCTCCAGCTCATCATCTTATTGAGAAAGGAAAAAGCCACCAGTGAACGAATGAGGGAGTGGGCGGCTCGTGCTCGACCTCATCATCTTTTTGTGAAAGAAGGATGTCATCAGTGAACGAATGAGGGCGTGGGCGGCTCGTGCTCCATCTCTTCATCATATTGTGAAAAAATAAAGCCATCAGTGAACGAATGAGGGCGAGTGTGCGGCTCGGCTCCAGCTCATCATCTTATTGTGAAAGAAGGAAGTCATCAGTGAACGAATTATGGTGTGGGCGGCTGTTGCTCTAGATCATTATCTTATTGTGAAAGAATGAAGCCATCAGTGAATGAATGAGGCCGTTGGTGGCTCGTTCTTCAGCTCATCATCTTATTGTAAAAGAAGGAAGCCATCAGTGAATGGATGAGGGCGGGGGAGGTTCGTGCTCAAGCTCATCATCTTATGGGGAAAAGGAGGAAGCCATCGGTGAACGAATGAGGGCTTTGGCGGCTCGTGCTCCAGCTCAACATCTTAATGTGAAAGGAAGAAGCCATCAGTGAACGAATGAGAACGTTGGCGGCTCGTGCTCCAGCTCAACATCTCATTGTGAAAGAATGGAGCTATCAATGAACAAGTGAGAGCGTGGGCGGCTCGTGCTTCAGCTAATCAACTTATTGTGGAAGAACGAAGCCATCAGTAAACGAATGAGGGCTTGGTCAGCTTGTGCTCCAGCTCAACATCTTGTTGTGAAAGAAGGAAACCATCAGCGAACAAATGAGGGCGTTGACAGCTCGTGCTCCAGCTTATCATCTTAGTGTGGAAGAAGGAAGCCATCAGTGAACGAATGAGAACGTGGGCGGCTCGTGCTTCAGCTCAACATCTCATTGTGAAAGAAGGGAGCTATCAATGAACAAGTGAGAGCGTGGGCGGCTCGTGGTTCAGCTAATCAACTTATTGTGGAAGAACGAAGCCATCAGTAAACGAATGAGGGCTTGGTCAGCTTGTGCTCCAGCTCAACATCTTGTTGTGAAAGAAGGAAACCATCAGCGAACAAATGAGGGCGTTGACAGCTCGTGCTCCAGCTTATCATCTTAGTGTGAAAGAAGGAAGCCATTGGTGAACGAATGGGAGCGGGTGCGCTCGGGCTCCAGCTCATCATCTTATTGTGGAAGAACGAAGCCATCAGTAAACGAAATAGGGCGTGGTCGGCTTGTGCTCCAGCTCAACATCTTGTTGTGAAAGAAGGAAGCCATCAGCGAACGAATGAGGGCGTTTACAGCTCGTGCTCCAGCTTATCATCTTAGTGTGATAGAAGGAAGCCATTAATGAACGAATGGGAGCGGGGGCGGCACGTGCTCCAGATCATCATCTCATGGTGAAAGAAGGAAGCCATCAGTGAACGAATGAGGGAGTGGGCGGCTCGTGCTCCACCTCATCATCTTATTGTGGAAGAAGGATGTCATCAGGGAACGAATGAGGGCGTGGGCGGCTCGTGCTCCATCTCATCATCTTATTGTGAAAGAAGAAAGTCATCAGTGAACAAATGAGGGCGTGTGCGGCTCGTGCTCCAGCTCATCATCTTATTGTGAAAGGAGGAGGTCATCGGAGAACGAATGAGGGCGTGGGCGGCTCGTGCTTCAGCTCATCATCTTATTGTGCAATAAGGTAGCCATCATGGAACGAAGGAGGGTGTGGGCTGCTCGTGCTCCAACCCAACATCTCATTGTGAAAGAAGGAAGCCAACAGTGAACGAATGAGGGTGTGAGCGACTCGTGCTCCAGCTCATCATCTTATTGTAAAGGAAAGCCATCAGAGAAAGAATATGGGCGTGGGCGGCTCGTGCTTCAGCTCATCATCTTATTGTAAGAGGAAGCCATCAGACAACGAATGTTCACGTTGGCGGCTCGTGCTTCAGCTCATCATCTTATTGTGAAAGGAGGAAGCCATCAGCGAACGAATGATGGCGTTGACGTCTCGTGCTTCACCTCATCATCTGATTGTGAAAGAAGGAAGCCATCAGTGAACGAATGGGAGCGTGGGCGGCTCGTGCTCCAGCTCATCATCTTTTTGTGGAAGAAAGAAGTCATCAGTGAACGAATGAAGGAGTGGGCGGCTCGAGCTCAAGCTAATCATCTTATTGTGAATGAAGGTAGCCATCAGTGAACGAATGAGGGCGTGGGCGGCTCGTGCTCCAGCTAATGATTTTATTGTTAAAGAAATAAGCCATCAGTGAACGAATGAGGGCGTGGGCGGCTCATGCTCCTGCTCATCATCTTATTGTGAAAGAAGGAAGCCAGCAGTGAACGATTGTGGGCGTGGGCGGCTTATGCTTCAGCTCAGCATCTTATTGTGAAATAAATCCATCAGAGAACGAACAAAGGGCGTGTGCGACTCGTGCTTCAGTTCATCATCTTATTGTGAAATGAAGCAATCGGAGAACGAATGAGAATGTGGGCAGCTCGTGCTACAGCTCACCATACCATTGTGAAAGAAGGAAGCAATCAGAAAACGAGGGTGGGTTTGGGCGGCTCGTGCTCCAGGTCATCATCTTATTGTGAGAGAAGGAAGCCATCACTGAACTAATGAGGGCTTGGACGGCTGGTGCTCATGCTCATCATCTCATTGTGAGAAGGAAGCCATCAGTGAATGAATGAGGACGTGGGAGGCTAGTGCTTCAGCTCATCATCGTATTGTGAAAGAAGGAAGCCGCCAGTGAACGAGTGATGGCATGTGCGGCTCAGGCTTCAGCATATCATCATATTGAATAAGAAGAAAGCCATCCGTGACCGAATGCGGGCGAAGGAAGCTATAAGTAAGCGGATGAGGGCGGGGGCGGCTCCTGTTCCAGCTTTTAATCTTATTGTGAAAGGAAGTCATCAGCGAACAAATGAGGGCGTGGGAGGCCCGTGCTCCAGCTCATCATATTATTGTGAAAGAAGGAAGCTATCAGTGAGCGTATGAGGGCGTGGGCGGCACGTGCTTCAGCTCATCATCTTATTGTGAAAGGAGGAAGCCATCAGTGAATGAATGAGGCCTTGGGCGGCTCGTGCTCCAGTTCATCATCTTATTGTGAGAGAAGGAAGCTATCAGTAAGCGAATGAGGGAAAGGGAGGCTCGTGCTCCAGCTCATCATCTTATTGGGAAAGAAGGAAGCCATCAGTGAACGAATGAGGGCGTGGGCGGCTCGTGCTCCAGCTCAACATCTTATAGAGAAAGAAAGAAGCCTTCAGTGAACGAATGAGAACGTGGGCGGCTCGTGCTCCAATTCAACATCTCATTGTGAAAGAAGGAAGCCATCAGTGAACAAGTGAGGGCGTAGGCAGCTTGTGCTCCAGCTTATCATCTTATTGAGCAAGAAGGAAGCTATCAGTAAGCGAATGCGAGCGAGGGCGGCTCCTGTTCCAGCGCATAACCTTATTGTGGAAGGAAGTCATCAGCGAACGAATGAGTGCGTTGGAGGCTCGTGCTCGAGCTCATCATCTTATTGTGAAAGGAGGAAGCTATCCGTGAACGAATGAGGGTGTTGGCGGCTCGTGCTTCAGCTCATCATCTTATTGTGAAAGGAGGAAGCCATCAGTGACGGAGATCGTGAGTGGCTCGTGCTCCAGCTCATCATCTCATTGTGAAAGAAGGAAGCGATCACTGAACGAAGGAGAGCGTGGGTGACTCGTGCTCCAGCTCATCATCTTATTGTTAAAGGAAGCCATCAGAGAAAGAATTTAGGCGTGGGCGGCTCGTGCTTCAGCTCATTTTATTGTGAGAGGAAGCCATCAGACAACAAATGTTCACGTGGGCGGCTCGTTTTCCAAGCTCACCATCTTATTGTGAAAGAAGGAAGCTATCAGCCAACAAATGAGAGCGTTGACAGCTTGTGCACCAGCTCATCATCTTAGTGTGTAACAAGGAAGACCTCAGTGAACGAATGGGAGCGTGGGCGGCTCGTGCTCCAGCTCATCATCTTATTGTGAGATAAGGAAGCCATCGGTGAACGAATGAGGGCGTGGGCGGCTCGTGCTCCACCTCATCATCTTTTTATGCGAAGAAGGATGTCATCAGTGAACGAATGAGGGCGTGGGCGGCTCGTGTTCCACCTCATCATCTTATTGTGGAAGAAGGATGTCATCAGTGAACGAATGAGGGCTTGGGCGGCTCGTGCTCTATCTCATCATCTTATTGTGGAAGAAAAAAGCCATCAGTGATCGAATGAGGGCGTGGACGGCTCGTGCTCCAGCTCATCATCTTATTGTGAAAGAAGGAAACCATCAGCGAACGAATGAGGGTGTGGGCGGCTCGTGCTCTAGCTCATCATCTTATTGTGAAAGAAGGAAGCCATCACTGAATGAATGAGGGCGTGGACGGCTCGTGCTCCTGCTCATCATCTTATTGTGAAAGAAGGAAGCCATCACTGAACGAAAGAGAGCGTGGGCGACTCGTGATCCAGCTCATCATCTTATTGTAAAAGGAAGCCATCGGAGAAAGAATTTCGTCGTTAGCGGCTCGTGCTTGAGCTCATCATCTTATTGTGAGAGGAAGCCATCAGACAACAATTGTTCACGTGGGCGGCTCGTGCGCCAGCTAATCATGTTATAGTGAAAGAAGGAAGCCATCAACGAACGAATGAGGGCGTTGCCAGCTCGTGCTCCAGCTCATCATCTTAGTGTGAATGAAGGAAGCCATCAGTGAACGAATGGAAGCGTGGGCGGCTCGTGCTCCAGCTCATCATCTTATTGTGAAGAAAGGAACCATCAGTGAATGAATTAGGGAGTGCGCGGCTCGTGCTCCAGCTCATCATCTTATTGTGAAAGAAGGTAGCCATTAGAGAACGAATATGGGCTTGGGCGGCTCGTGCTCTAGCTCATCATTTTATTGTGGAAGAAGGTTGCCATCAGTGAACGAATGAGGGCTTGGGCTGGTCGTGCTCCGGCTCATCATCTTATTGTGAAAAAAAGGAAGCTATCAGCGAACGAATGAGGGCGTGGGCAGCTCGTGCTACAGCTCAACATCTCATTGTGAAAGAAGGAAGCCATCAGTGAACGAATGAAGGCGTGGGCGGCTTGTGCTCCAGCTCATCATCATATTATAAAAGAAGGAAGCCATCAGTGAACGAATGAGGGCGTGGGCGGCTCGTGCTCCAGCTCATCATCTTATTGGGAAAGAAAGAAGAAATCAGTGAACGAATGAGGGCGGAGGCGGTTCGTGCTCCAGCTCATCATATCATTGTGAAAGGAAGAAGCCATCAGTGAATGAATGAGGGCTTGGGCGGCTCGTGCTCCAGCTCATTATCGTATTGTGAATGAAGGAAGCTATCAGTAAACAAATGAGAGCGAGGGCGGCTCCTGATCCAGCGCATAATCTTATTGTGAAAGGAAGGCATCAGCGAACGTATGAGGGCGTTGGAGGCTCGTGCTTCAGCTCATCATCTTATTGTGAATGAAGGAAGCTATCAGTAAACGAATGAGGGTGTTGGCGGCCCGTGCTTCAGCTCATCATCTCATTGTGAAAGGAAGAAGCCATCAGTGAATGAATGAGGGCTTGGGCGGCTCGTGCTCCAGCTCATTATCGTATTGTGAATGAAGGAAGCTATCAGTAAACAAATGAGAGCGAGGGCGGCTCCTGATCCAGCGCATAATCTTATTGTGAAAGGAAGGCATCAGCGAACGTATGAGGGCGTTGGAGGCTCGTGCTTCAGCTCATCATCTTATTGTGAATGAAGGAAGCTATCAGTAAACGAATGAGGGTGTTGGCGGCCCGTGCTTCAGCTCATCATCTCATTGTGAAAGGAAGAAGCCATCAGTGAATGAATGAGGGCTTGGGCGGCTCGTGCTCCAGCTCATTATCGTATTGTGAATGAAGGAAGCTATCAGTAAACAAATGAGAGCGAGGGCGGCTCCTGATCCAGCGCATAATCTTATTGTGAAAGGAAGGCATCAGCGAACGAATGAGGGCGTTGGAGGCTCGTGCTTCAGCTCATCATCTTATTGTGAATGAAGGAAGCTATCAGTGAACGAATGAGGGTGTTGGCGGCTCGTGCTCCAGCTCATCATCTTATTGTTAAAGGAAGCCATCAGAGAAAGAATTTGGGCGTGGGCGGCTCGTGCTTCAGCTCATCATTTTATTGTGAGAGGAAGCCATCAGACAACAAATGTTCACGTGGGCGGCTCGATTTCCAGCTCATCATCTTATTGTGAAAGAAGGAAGCTATCAGCAAACGAATGAGAGCGTTGACAGCTTGTGCACCAGCTCATCATCTTGGTGTGTAACAAGGAAGCCCTCAGTGAACGAATGGGTGCATGGGCGGCTCGTGCTCTAGCTCATCATCTTATTGTGAAAGAAAGAAGTCATCAGTGAACGGAGGAGGGAGTGGGCGGCTCGTGATCCAGCTCATCATCTTAGTGTGAAAGAAGTTTGCTATCAGTGAACGAATATGGGTGTGGGCGGCTAGTGCTCTAGCTCATCATTTGATTGTGAACGAAGGTTGCCATCAGTGGAGAAATGAGGGCGTGGGCGGATCGTGCTCCAGCTCATCATCTTATTGTGAGATAAGAAAGTCATCGGTGAACGAATGAGGGCGTGGGCGGCTCGTGCTCCACCTCATCATCTTTTTGTGAAAGAAGGATGTCATCAGTGAATGAATGAGGGCGTGGGTGGCTCGTGTTCCACCTAATCATCTTATTGTGGAAGAAGGATGTCATCAGTGAACGAATGAGGGCTTGGGCGGCTCGTGCTCTATCTCATCATCTTATTGTGAAAGAAGAAAGCCTTCAGTGAACGAATGAGGGCGTGTGCGGCTCGTGCTCTAGCTCATCATCGTATTGTGGAAGAAGGAAGCCACCACAGAACGCAGGAGAGCGTTAGCGACTCGTGCTTCAGCTCATCAACTTATTGTAAAAGGAAGCCCTCAGAGAAAGAATTTCAGCGTTGGCGGCTCGTGCTTCAGTTCATCATCTTATTGTGAGAGGAATCCATCAGACAACAATTGTTCACGTGGGCGGCTCGTGCTCCAGCTCATCATCTTATTGTAAAAGAAGGAAGCCATCAGCGAACGAATGAGGGCGTTGACAGCTCGTGCTCCAGCTCATCATCTTATTGTGAAAGAAGGAAGCCATCAGTGAACGAATGGAAGCGTGGGTGCCTCGTGCTCCCCTTCATCATTTTATTGTGGAAGAAGGATGTCATCAGTGAACAAATGAGGGCGTGGGCGGCTCGTGCTCCATCTTATCATCTTATTGAGAAAGAAGAAAGCCATCCGTGACCGAATACGGGCGTGGGAGGCTCGTGCTCCAGCTCATCATCTTATCGTGAAAGGAAGCCACCAGAGAAAGAATTAGAGCTTGGGTGGCTGGTGCTTCAGCTCATCATCTCATTGTGAGAGGAAGCCATCAGACAACAATTGTTCACGTGGGCGGCTCGTGCTCCAGCTCATCATCTTATTGTGAAAGAAGGAAGCTATCAGCGAACGAATGAGGGCGTTGACAGCTCATGCTCCAGTTCATCATCTTAGGGTGAAAGAAGGAAGCCATCAAGGAACGAATTGGAGCGTGGGCGGCTCGTGCTCCAGCTCATCATCTTATTGTGAAGGAAAGAAGCTATCAGTGAACGAATTAGGGAGTGGGAGCCTCATGCTCCAGCTCATCATCTTATTGTGAAAGAAGGTAGCCATCAGTGAACGAATCTGGGCGTGGGCGGCTCTTGCTCTAGCTCATCATTTTGTTGTGAAAGAAGGTTGCCATCAGTGAAGGAATGAAGGCGTGGGCGGCTCGTGCTCCAACTCAATGTCCTATCGTGAGAGAAGGAAGCCGTCTGTGAACGAATGAGGGCGTGGCCGGCTCGTGCGCCACCTCGTCATCTTATTGTGGAAGAAGGATGTCATCAGTGAACAAATGAGGGCGTGGGCGGCTCGTACTCCATCTTATCATCTTATTGTGAAAGGAGAAAGCCATCAGTGAACGGTTGAGGGCGTGTGCGGCTCGTTCTCCAGCTCATCATCTTATTATGAAAGAAGGAGGTCATCAGTGAACGAATTAGGACGTTGACAGCTCGTGCTCCAGTTCATCATCTTATTGTGAAAGAAGGAAGCCATCAGTGAACGAATTGGAGCGTGGGCGGCTCGTGCTCCAGCTCATCATCTTATTATGAAAAAAAAAGCCATCAGTGAACGCATTAGGGAGTGGGCGGCTCGTGCTCCAGCTCATCATCTTATTGTGTAAAGAATGAAGCCATCAGTGAACGAATGAGGCCGTGGGTGGCTCGTGCTTCAGCTCATTATCTTATTGTAAAAGAAGGAAGCCATCAGTGAACGAATGAGGGCGGGGGAGGTTCGTGCTCCAGCTCATCATCTTATTGGGAAAGAAGGAACTCATCAGTGAACGAATGAGGGCGTGGGCGGGTCGTGCTCCAGCTCATCATCTTATTGTAACAGAAGAAAGCCATCAGTGAACGAATTAGGGCGTGAGTGGCTCGTGCTCCAGCTCATCATCATATTATAAAAGAAGGAAGCCATCAGTGAACGAATGAAGGCGTGGGCGGCTCGTGCTCCAGCTCATCATATTAAAGTGTAAGAAAAAGCTATCAGGGAACTAAGGAGAGCGTGGGCGGCTCGTGCTCCATCTCAAATTCTTAGTGTGACAGAAGGAAGGCGATAGTGAACGAATGAGGGCGTGGGCTGCTCGTGCTCTATTTCATCAACTTATTGTGGAAGAGGGAAGCCATCACTAAACGAAGGAGAGCGTGGGCGACTCGTGCTTCAGCTCATCATCTTATTGTATCGGGAAGCCATCAGAGAAAGAAATTTGGACGTGGGCGGCTCGTGCTCCAGCTCATCATCTTATTGTGAAAGAAGGTAGCCATCAGTGAACGAATGGGAGCGTGGGCGGCTCGTGCTCCAGCACATCATCATATTGTGAAAGAAAGAAGTCATCAGTGAACGAATGAGGGAGAGGGCGGATCGTGTTCCAGCTCATCATCTTATCGTGAAAGAAGGTAGCCATTAGTGAACGAATATGGGCGTGGGCGGCTCGTGCTCTAGCTCATCATTTTATTGTGAAAGAAGGTTGCCATCAGGGAACGAATGATGGCGTGGGCGGCACGTGCTCCAGCTCATCATCTTATTGTGAAAGAAGGGGGCCATCAGGAACAAACAAGCGCATGGGCGGCTCGTGCTCCACCTCATCATTTTATTGTAGAAGAAGGATGTCATCAGTGAATGAAAGAGGGCGTGGGCGGCTCGTGCTTCATCTCATCATCTTATTGTGCAAAAAGAAAGCCATCAGTGAATGACTTAGGGCGTGTGCGGTTGGTGCTCAGGCGCATCGTCTTATTGTGAAAGAAGGAAGCCATCAGTGAACGAATGAGAGCGTGAGCGGCTCTTGCTCCTGCTCATCGTCTTATTGTAAAAGAAGGACCATCAGAGAACGAATGAGGGTGTGGGCGGCTCGTGCTCTAGCTCATAATCTTATTATATACGAAGGAAGCCATCACTGAACGAAAGAGGGCGTGTGCGGCTCGTGCTTCAGTTCATCATCTTATTGTGAAATTAAGCTATCAGAGAACAAATGAGGACAAGGGCAGCTCGTGCTACAGCTCACCATATTATTGTGAAAGGAGGAAGCCATCAGCAAACGAATGTGGGTGTGGGCGGCTCGTTCTCCAAGTCATCATCTTATTGTGAAAGTAGGAAGCTATCACTGAACGAATGAGGGCTTGGACAGCTTGTGCTCCTGCTCTTCATCTCATTGTGAGAAGGAAGCCGTCAGTGAACGAGTGAGGGCGTGTGCGGCTCGTGCTCCAGCATATCATCTTATTGAGAAAGAAGAAAGTCATCCGTGACCGAATACGGGCGTGGGAGGCTCGTGCTCTAGCTCATCATCTTATTGTGAAAGAAGGAAGCTATCAGTGAGCGAATGAGGGCGGGGGCGGCTCCTGTTCCAGCTCATGATCTCATTGTGAAAGGGGGTCAACAGCGATCAAATGAGGGCGTGGGAGGCTCGTGCTCCAGCTCATCATCTTGTTGTGAAAGAAAGAAGCTATCAGTGAACGAATAAGGGCGTGGGCGTCTCATGCTTCAGCTCATCATCTTATTCTTAAAGAAGAAAGCCATCAGTGAACGGATGAGGGTGTAAGCGGCTCGTGCTCCAGCTCATCATCTTATTGTGGAAGAAGGAAGGTATCAGTGCACAAATGAGGGTGTTGGCGGCTCGTGCACCAGCTCATCATCTTATTGTGAAAAAGGGAAGCCATCACTGAATGAATGGAGGCGTGGGCGGCTCGTGCTCCTGCTCATCATCTCATTGTGAAAGAAGGAAGCCATCAGAGAAAGAATGAGGCCGTGAGAGGCTCGTGCTCCAGTTCATCATCTTATTGTGAAAGGAGGAAGCTATAACTAAACGAAGGAGAGCTTGGGCGACTCATGTTCCCGCTCATCATCTTATTCTAAAAGGAAGCCACCAGAGAAAGAATTTTAGCGTGGGCGGTTGGTGCTTCAGCTCATCATCTCATTGTGAGAGGAAGCCATCAGACAACAATTGTTCACGTGGGCGGCTCGTGCTCCAGCTCATCATCTTATTGTGTAAGAAGGAAGCTCTCAGTGAACGAATGAGGGCGTTGACAGCTAGTGCTCCAGCTCATCATCTTATTGTGAAAGAAGGAAGCCATCAGTGAACGAATGGGAGCGTGTGGGGCTCGTGCTCCAGCTCATCATCTTTTTGTGAAAGAAGGAAGCATCAGTGAACGAATGGGAGCGTTGGCGGCTCGTGCTCAAGCTAATCATCTTATTGTGAAAGAAAGAAGCCATCAGTGAACGAATTAGGGAGTGGGCGGCTCGTGCTCCTTCTTATCATCTTATTGTGAAAGAAGAAAGACATCAGTGAACGAATTAGAGCGTGTGCGGCTCGTGCTCCAGCTCATCATCTTATTATGAAAGAATGAGGTCATCAGAGTATGAATTAGGGCGTGGGCGGCTGGTGCTCCAGCTCTATATCTTATTGTGAAAGAATGAAGCCATCAGTGAACGAATGAGGGCGGGGGAGGTTCGTGCTCCAGC
The DNA here is from genome assembly GCA_016164225.1 of Gammarus roeselii. Lineage (NCBI taxonomy): Eukaryota > Metazoa > Arthropoda > Malacostraca > Amphipoda > Gammaridae > Gammarus > Gammarus roeselii. Next base: position 4,605 of record SDVV010008121.1, on the reverse strand, counting down.
TCATCATCTCATTGGGAAAGAAGGAAGCCATCACTGAACGAATGAGGGCGTGGGCGGGTCGTGCTCCAGCTCATCATCTTATTGTGAAAGAAAGAAGCTATCAGTGAACGAATGAGGGAGTGGGCAGCTCGTGCTACAGCTCAACATCTCATTGTGAAAGAAGGAAGCCATTAGTGAACAAGTGAGGGCGTAGGCAGTTCGTGCTTCGGCTAATCAACTTATTGTTTAAGAAGGAAGCCATCAGTAAGCGAATGAGGGCGGGGAAGGCTTGTGCTCCAGCTCAACATCTTGTTGTGAAAGAAGGAAGCCATCAGTGAACGAATGAAGGCGTGGGCGGCTCGTGCTCCAGCTCATCATCTTATTGTGAAATAAGAAAGCCATAATTGAACGAATGAGGCGGGGGCGGTTCGTGCTCCAGCTCATCACCTTATTGTAACAGAAGAAAGCCATCAGTGAACGACTGAGGGCGTGGAGGGCTCGTGCTCCAGTTCATCATCATATTATAAAAGAAGGAAGCCATCAGTGAACGAATGAAGGCGTGGGTGGCTCGTGCTCCAGCTCATCATATTATTGTGTAAGAGGAAAGCCATCAGGGAACTAAGGAGGGCGTGGGCGGCACATGCTCCATCTCAAATTCTTATTGTGAAAGAAGACAGCCAACAGTGAACTAATGAGGGCGTGGGCGGCTCGTGCTGCAGCTCATTATCTTATAGTGAAGGAAGGAAGCCATCACTGAACGAAGGAGAGCGTGGGTGGCTCGTGCTCCAGCTCATCATTTTATTGTGAAAAATGAAAGCCATCATTGAACGAATGAGGGCATGGGAGGCTTGTGCTCCAGCTCATCATCTTATTGTGAAAGAAGGAAGCCATCAGTGAACGAATGGGGGCGTGGCCGGCTCGTGCTTCAGCTCATCATCTTATTGTGAAAGAAGGAAGACATCAGTGAATGAATGAGGGCATGGGCGGCTCGTGCTCCAGCTCATCATCTTATTCTGAAAGAAGGGAGCCATCAGTTAACGATTGAGGACGTGGGCGGCTCGTACTCCAGCTCATCATCTTATGGTGAAAGGAGGAAGCTATCAGTAAACGAATGAGGGCGTTGACGGTTCGTGCGCCAGCTCATCATATCATTGTGAATGAAGGGAGCCATCACTGAATGAATGAAGACGTGGGCGGCTCGTGCTCCTGCCCATCATCTCATTGTGCGAAAAGGAAGCTATCAGTGAACGAATAAGGCAGTGAGAGGCTCGTGCTTTAGCTCATCATCTTATTGAGAGAGAAGGAAGCCATCACTGAATGAATGGGAGCGTGGGCGGCTCGTGCTCCAGCTCATCATCTAATTGTGAAAGAAAGAAGCCATCAGTGATCGAATGAGGGAGTGGGCGGCTCGTGCTCCAGCTCATCATTTTATCGTGAGAGAAGGAAGCCATAAGTGAACGAATGAGGGCGTGGGCGGCTCGTACTCCAACTCATCATTTCATTGTGGAAGAAGGATGTCATCAGTGAACGAATGAGGGCGTGGGCGGCTTGTGCTCCATTTCATCATCTTTTTGTGGGAGAAGAATGCCATCAGTGAACAAATGAGGGCTTGTGCGGCTCGTGCTCCAGCTCATCATCTTATTGTGAAAGAAGGAAGTCATCAGTGAACGAATTATGGCGTGGATGGCTGGTGCTCCAGCTCAATATCTTATTGTGAAAGAATGAAGCCATCAACGAACGAATGAGGCCATGGGTGGCTCGTGCTTTACCTCATCATCTTATTGTAAAGGAGGAAGCCTTCAGTGAACGAATGAGAGCCTGGGCGGCTTGTGCTCCAGCTCAACATCTTATTGTGAAAAAAATAATGTATCAGTGAACGAATGAGGGCGTGGGCGGCTCGTGCTCCAGCTCATCATCTTATTGTGGAAGAAGAAATCCATCATTGAACGAATGAGGGCGGGGGCGGTTCGTGCACCAGCTCATCGTCTCATTGTGGAAGAAGGAAGGTATCAGTGAACAAATGAGGGCGCTGGTGGCTCGTGCACCAGCTCATCATCTTATTTTGAAAAAAGGAAGTCATCATTGAACGAATGAAGGCGTGGGCGGCTCGTGCTCCTGCTCATCATCTCATTGTTTAAGAAGGAAGCTATCAGAAAGAGTGAGGGCGTGTGCGGCTCGTGCTTCAGCTCATCATTTTATTGTGGAAGAAGAAATCCATCATTGAACGAATGAGGGCGGGGGCGGTTCGTGCTCCAGCTTATAATCTTATTGTGATAGAAGAAATCCATCAGTGAACGAATGAGGGCCTGGGCGGCTCTGGCTCCAGCTCATCATCTTATTGTGAAAGAAGAAAGCCATCATTGAACGAATGGGAGCGTGGGCGGCTCGTGCTCCAGCTCATCATCTTATTGTGAAAGAAACAAGCCATCAGTGAACGATTGAGGGAGTGGGCGACTCGTGCTCCAGCTCATCATCTTAGTGTGGAAGAAGGTAGTCATCTGTGAACGAATATGGGTGTCGGCAGATCGTGCTCTAGCTCATCATTTTATTGTGAAAGAAAGTTGCCATCAGTGAAGCAATGAGGGCGTGGGCGGCTCGTGCTCTGGCTCATCATTTTATCGTGAGAGAAGGAAGCCATCAGTGAACGAAAGAGGGCGTGTGCGGCTCGTGCTCCACCTCATCATTTTATTGTGGAAGAAGGATGTCATCAGTGAACGAATGAGGGTTTGGGCGGCTTGTGCTCCAGCTCATCATCTTATTCTGAAAGAAGAGAGCCATCAGTTAACGAATGAGGACGTGGGCGGCTCGTACTCCAGCTCATCATAGTATGGTGAAAGAAGGAAGTTGTCAGTAAATGAATGAGTTCGTTGACGGTTCGTGCGCCAGCTCATCATCTCATTGTGAAAGAAGGAAGCCATCAGTGAACGAATGAGAGCGTGGGCGGATCGTGCGCCTGTTCATCATCTTATTGTTAAAGAAGGGAGCCATCAGTGAACGAATGAGGGCCTAGGCGGCTCTGGCTTCAGCTCATCATCTTATTCTGAAAGAAGAAAGCCATCAGTGAACGGCTGAGTGAGTGGGCGGCTCGTGCTCCAGCTCATCATCTTATTGTGGAAGAAGGAAGGTATCAGTGAACAAATGAGGGCGCTGGCGGCTCGTGCACCAGCTCATCATCTAATTGTGAAGAAAGGAAGCCATCACTGAACGAATGGAGGCGTGGGCGGCTCGTGCTCCTGCCCATCATCTCATTGTGCAAGAAGGAAGCCATCAGTGAACGAATGAGGCCGTGGGAGGCTCGTGCTCCAGCTCATAATCTTATTGTGAAAGAAGGAAGCCATCACTGAACGAATTAGAGCGTGGGCGACTCGTGCTCCAGCTCATCATCTTATCGTAAAAGGAAGCCACCAGAGAAAGAATTTGAGCGTGGGCGGCTCGTGCTCCACCTCATCATTTTATTGTGGAAGAAGGATGTCATCAGTGAACGAATGAGGGCGTGAGCGGCTCGTGCTCCATCTCATCATCATATTGTTAAAGAAGAATGCCATCAGTGAACGAATGAGGGCTCGTTTGGCTCGTGCTCCAGCTCGTCATCTTATTGTGAAAGAAGGAAGTCATCAGTGAACGAATTATGGCGTGGACGGCTGGTGCTCCAGCTCAATATCTAACTGTGAAAGAATGAAGCCATCAGTGAACGAATGAGGGCGTGGGTGGCTCGTGCTCCACCTCATCATTTTCTTGTTGAAGAGGATGTCATCAGTGAGCGAATGTGGGCGTGGGCGGCTCCCGCTAAATCTCATCATCTTATTGTGAAAGAAGAATGCCATCAGTGAACGAATGCGGGTGGGGGAGGTTCGTGCTCCAGCTCATCATCTTATTGGGAAAGAAGGAAGCTATCAGTGAACGGATGAGCGCGTGGGCGGCTCGTGCTTAAGCTCAACATCTCAGTGTGAAAGTAGAAAGCCATTAGTGAACAAGTGAGGGCGTAGACAGTTCGTGCTCCGGCTAATCAACTTAATTTGAAAGAAGGAAGCCATCATTAAACGAATGAGGGCGTGGAAAGCTTGTGTTCCAGCTCAACATTTTGTTGTGAACGAAACAAGCGATCAGTGAATGAATGAGGGCGTGAGCGGCTCGTGCTCCAGCTCATCATCTTATTGTGAAAGAAGAAAACCATAATTTAACGAATGAGGGCGGGGGCGGTTCGTGCTCCAGCTCATCACCATATTGTAACAGAAGAAAGCCATCAGTGAACGAAGGAGGGCGTGGGCTGCTCGTGCTCCAGCTCATCATCAAATTATAAAAGAAGGAAGCCATCAGTGAACGAATGAAGGCGTGGGCGGCTCGTGCTCCAGCTCATCATATTATTGTGTAAGAGGAAAGCCATTAGGGAACTAAGGAGGGCGTGGGCGGCTCGTGCTCCATCTCAAATTCTTATTGTGAAAGAATACAGCCAACAGTGAACTAATGAGAGCGTGGGTGGCTCGTGCTTCGGCTCATCATCTTATAGTGAAAGAAGGAAGCCATCACTGAACGAAGGAGAGCGTGGGCGGCCCCGTGCTCCAGCTCATCATTTTATTGTGAAAAAAGAAAGCCATCATTGAATGAATGAGGGCATGGGAGGCTTGT
>SDVV010008120.1:0-17372 GCA_016164225.1 Gammarus roeselii | reverse complement strand
GGCAAATTTAGCTCCGACAGCAACGCAACACAATATTTACAGCTACGCGGTTTAGTTGTTTAAATACAATTTATTCATTTAGGTAAGATAAAGACTCAGATGAACCAAAACGAATCCCCGCCTCCAACCACTTAGAACTCCAAGAATTGGTACAAGGTCTATGGCTTCACGGATTAGATCGACTCCAACCGCAACGCGTCACAAGGTTTTATAGCTGCGCAATCCAGGTAAACCCCAGAAACTGCGTATGGTCCGTGCACGCGCAGCGAACACAGACTGAAGAAAAAATACCCACTCACAAAACCACCAACACGAACTCCCGCTCAAATACTCCAGCGTTATAAAATTATGAATCGTGAACAAGAAAGAGCAGGTTCGTCATGGGCAGAAAAACTGCTCAGATTATTGATTTCGCACTGATTGTTCAAGGGGATAGGGCGGCGAGGGGCATTGGTCCCTTGGGTCGCAAAAGAGCCCGATGAATCCCGGAGGGTGACCCATGTCCCCCGGGTCTCCCCGAGCTCCTCGAGTCCCCCGAGCCCCTCGCCTCAGCTCATCTCGGTTTGCCTTTAATCATTTCGGCCAGTTTCGGCTCGTCGCGACTAACTCGACTTGCCTCAACATGTTTCGACTGATCTCGACGCACCTCAACCAGCCTCGACGCGACCCTCGCCCACTGCGCCAACTATCCGCGGACTGTAATGGTTATTTGTTCCACTCAAGAATCTCACATTAACATTTTTCTGTGTATGGGTTTTACAGCGCTGGGAGGGGGGAGCGAGGTTCCAGGATTCAGAGGGGCCTCTAATGGGTCCCGCAGTTTCTCCAAAGGGTTCTAAAGGGTCTCAAGAGTGTCCCAAAGGGCTCCAAAAAGGTCCAAGTGGACCGCCCCAAATCCACCTGGTCTCCCAAGTCCCCCGGGTTCCCGAAACCCTGGGTCCCCGAGTCCCGCGGGTCCCACATCGAGGCTGGTTGAGACAAAACCCGTCTCAACCAGCCTCGATACATATAATATTAATAACTAATTCAAAATCTATCACCATGAAAAAAGGGTAGAGAAAAATAATAAAGGCCAAGCAAGAAGAAGAAATAATAAAATACTAAAAAAAAGTGCTTATGATCTATAAAATTAATTATCATCCATCCACCCCAACACACGTGCTGGAGCTAACCGCTTGATACGTGGCTGAACGTACTACACTCGCTGGAGCTAACCGCTTGATACGTGGCTGAACGTACTTCTAGTGCTGGAGCTAACCGCTTGATACGTGGGTGAACGTACTACTAGTGCTGGAGCTAACCGCTTGATACGTGGGTGAACGTACTACTAGTGCTGGAGCTAACCGCTTGATACGTGGCTGAACGTACTACTAGTGCTGGAGCTAACCGCTTGATACGTGGCTGAACGTACTACTAGTGCTGGAGCTAACCGCTTGATACGTGGCTGAACGTATTACATGCCCTGGAGCTTCAGCGCAAAAAGCGTACATTAAAACTACTTTGTTAGCAGAACGCGCACATTTACGATGGGAAAAGTAAAGCGAGGTTCCGATTCCTACCGAGGCCAGGCGCAAAGGTCGTGGGAGTCCACAGCAGACCCATTACTCGATTAAGCAATTACTCCCAATAGAGCGATTTGGACCTGGCAAACGTTCTATCACACTACGAAGTGAACAACAAAAAAGTCTGATCTCAATGCATGCAGAGCTTAAGTGCTTGGCATAAATAATATTTAATCACGAAACGCTTACTTTAATTCTTAAAATAATTACATTCGACGATCTAAGCAGACTGATGAATATAGTGTGGCTGTGAGGCGGACTAATCTAGTGTTTGGTGATCACAAGCATCGTGAAATAAATTCAAAATGGGTCCAACAAAATCAAGAAATTACTAGAAGACCCACTCACTTTCAAATCAATTCGGTTTCAAACGAGCCACAGTTAGAGATACCGTTTGGTTGTGCATTATATGGATTTAAATAGTATGTTGAATGTTGCTGCTGCATTGATATAGATTCAATCTCCTCTCGAAATCCCTGTCGTCTAATAGATAGTCATTTTTAAGAGGGACCAACGTAATTTGTACAATTTGAAAACGGACTTGCCAAAATGAAGTTACACATCTTAAGTAGTTGAAAATTGATGCAAGAGATGCTACACATTATTCGTTTTCAATAATATCAGTATACAGCTTACAAGTGAGATTGTAATTTTTTACACATGGTTACTGTGAACACACCAAGAAACGCAAGGTAGTAAAGCTATTACGTAACTAGACTTAGCCCTGACGCATGAAATGTTTGTCGATGAATTCATCTCTTGTAGAGCTACTCAGAGGTAACCCCCGCGATCTTTGTACCCAACTCCTGTCGATTATTGCGCGAGGGGATGCGTGCGTCAAGTGAAGCGCATAATCAGCATCCCCAACGGCTTTTCGAGATTTGAAGGGAAGCTTCGGTCCGATTCATCATTCATGGGTTTATGCGTTTGGTGAAGTCACAGCAAACCGTGTGGTTAACCACATGTAATGAAATATCCCGAAGCACTCAAAAAGAATGTGTATGTGAATTTTGATTCAATTTGAGCCTCATTTCCATAATAGGCCCCCTCGTTGGGCGCGACAGTCATTGATTCAGATAAGTTCGCACGGCCTCGCGTGTGAAAATATTAGTCTTGTCAAGATGATATCAAGTACATATTTAAATTCTGGCATATTCGCGTAATAGATCGTACAAGAGAGTGAAGAGTCAACGCGTATCTTTGTAAATGTGTGTTTATCTCTGTGCGAAATGGGGTGGAGAGGCAGTCTCACTTGCACAGGTGTTCGGGGTTTAGACAGCTTCGTATAGTCCGGTGTGTTTTCCGAAAGCGATGAGCTTTATCAGGAAGGTTGGGTCTGTGAGTAGGCTTTGTAGGTTGCATGGGGGATCTATGCAAGCTCGTCGGGCTGCCGCGAGTGCATTGCAATCCATCAGTAAGTGTTTCACGCTGATAGCCACTTGGTGGCAACAGGGGCAAGGTGGCGCGTTTGGTCCTGTGTCGACATCCATCAGGTGGTTGTGAGTTATCCACGTGTCTTTTACACAGACGGTTGATGAACACTTGGTCTTTTCTGTTGGTGAACTTTGTTTGCCATTCTCCGACCGAGGGATTGACTGAAATCATTTTTTTGTCCACTCGGTTGCCACATTTCATCTTATCGGGATGTTTTATGGGAGTTGATAATAGGGAACCCGGCCCGGTTATGAAATGCGAAAAATTGTTCTTGGTGAGTAGATGCCAGTTTAGCAAGAGAGTCCGCGAGTTCGTTTCCTCTTATCGCGTGCCCGGGGATCCAGCAGAATTCCACTGCCTGACCCGTCTCGGACATCACAAAGAGATCGTGCTGCATTTAACGTAGAACGGGATGTTCGTGGTGCAGTGTTTGAAGCTGGGTGAGGACACTCAGACTGAGAATACGACGTACTTAGGGAAGCGATCTGTTTTGGCTATAAAGATGGCTAGTTCATGTGCGTTTAGTTCCGCAGAGAACACGGAGGCCTCTTGTGTTAGGGTGGCTGAGAGTGGGATGTCCCCGCACACAGCGGCTGCTCCCACTCCGTCCGCGGTTTTGGAGCAGTCAGTGTATATATGGCGGTACTCCAAATATTCTTCCTCAAGCAGTCTTAGGAATTCCTGCCGGTGCGTGTTGGTTGGAGAAGGGTACACTTGCAGGTCTAGGTTGACTAGTGGTGGGTTGTGGTGGGTTGATCATCCATGTTGGTGTTTTAATTTGAAGTATTCGGTAGTAGATTGAAGGCTTAATAGCTTCACGATTAATGTTCAGCGAGGTCAGCAGGCTGTCAAAACGTAGGGAAAACGGTGGGCATAAATTCTTTTTAGCCGCGAAAATGTGCTGATCGGATATGTTGGTGATGTGGCTGATTGCCAGGTTGTTGATTAGACTTCTAGTCTCAAAATAGTGTTGTAGCGAAAGTTTGCCTAGCCGCAGCAGAAGTGGAAGTTCGTAAGCGAGCACGTTAAGGGATTCGATTGGGGTGGAACGGAACACGCCGGCTGTGATACGCAAAGCTTGTTTGCGATGGTCGAGAGAGGGTCGAGAGTAGTTTTAGCTGCTGAACCGTAGACAACGGCCCCGTAGTCCATGTGCGATCGTATTATTGCTCTGAACAACGTCTTTCCGGTGTCCATGTCGGCACCGAACTTCAGAGATGTTACCGATTGAATTAGTCTCGTCGACCTTTTGCATCGAATCGCCAGGGCTGCAAAGTGGGGTCGCCACGTGAGTTTAGGGTCCCGCACAAGGACCAGGAATTTTATCGTTGCTTCGTATACCAGAGAGGTGTTGTGCAGAGTTAGGGCTGGTTTCAGGTGTGAATCGGGCGCAAGGGTGTTAAGTGCATGCTTTTAGTTTTAGAGGGGGAGAATCGGAATCAGTTTAGGGAAGCCCAGCCCCGACTAGGTTTAGGCACTTCTGAAGTTCATGTTGAATTGTTATGAGGCTGGGGTGTCTGTAGCTTATTTGTAGGTCGTCCACGTATAGCGATGAGAGCAGTCTTCCGTCTCTTGGAAGAATGTCGGCTAACTGATCGATTTTAAGGATAAAACGAGTGACACTGAGGACGCTTCTCTGGGGAACGCCCATTTCTTGCAGATATGACGGAGACTGAGTGTCGCTAACCTTGACCCTGAAGGTGCGCTTTTGTAGAAATTGGCGGATGAAAAGTGGTAGCCGACCTCTCAAACCTTTACGGTGGAGATCCTTCATTATCCCGTATTGTCACGTAGTGTCGTATGCTTTTTCGACGTCGAAAAATAGGGAAACCACATGTTCTCTTCGGACGAAGGCCTGTCCTATGTCAGATTCTAGTCGTACGAGGTGGTTCGTTGTGGAGTTACGCCTACGGCCACCGCACTGGATGATGTTAAGGCCTGCATGCATTTCAAGGTAGTCGACTAGACGCGAGTTTATAATTCATTCCATAGTCTTGCATAGGACGCTAGTTAGAGTAATGGGAAGATAGTTATGCAGGTCGCCCAGACATTTTTCGGGTTTGAGTATCGGGATAACAGATTCCCGTTATTGATTGGAAAAGAATTAATCTGAATACAACGTATTGAATAAATTTACTAGGTGCTGGAGAGCGTTGTCAGGAAGGTGTTTGATCATAGATCATATTGATGTGCACTCTGTCCGACCCGGGTGAGGTTTCACGAGTGTGGTCGATAGCATATTGTAGTTCATGGAGGGAGAAAGGTTCGTTGTAGAATTCTTATTTTGCGGAAGTGAAGTCGATGAGCTCACTTTCTCGTAGGATCTTTACCAGTTGGAAAGAAGTATTATTTGTAGATTGCAATATTTGGCTGAAAGTCTGAGCTAGTTTGTCCGCGATGACTGTTTATGAAGAATAGACAGTGTCTCAGTCCGACAGTATGTGGATATGTCGCTCGGGGCGACCTTGAATAAGTCTGATTTTTCCCCACACTTGGGAAAGAGGGGCGTTTCGATTGATTGTATTAATAAATTGAGTCCAGAGCTTTATCGCTTCTTCTCCACGTAAAGTTTGCGGAACACGGCAGTTTCCCTTTTCCATGATACTCGGTTCATGGGGGAACGTGCGTGGCTGATGGCCCCGTACATCCTGTCACGCTGGTCCTTTGCTTTTTGAATCTCCGGGCACCAAGGTTTTGGGAAAAAGGTTGAGGGTAATTATTGGGGAATCCATGAGACAGCTGCACGTTGGAATTTTTCGTATAGATATATGACAAGGTCGCGCTCTGAAATGTCTTCGGGAAGGCCCCCCACATCGTCCCATGCGACATATGTCTAGTAATCCTCCCAGCTGGCTTTCCAGTAGTTAAATCGTAGTTCTCGAGTGTCGGGATTGTTTGGTCGGTTAGTAAGGAGCGATATGATCACTGGGTTGTGATCACTGTCATGTGTTGAAGGCAGGACTCTCCAAACGAGTTGGCGAGCTCAAGTAGGGGAACAGATTGATAAATCGATGACTGTTTCACTTTCGATGGGGATCCGTGTGGGTTGTCCGTCGTTGAGAAGGACCAGGTTGTGAGTGTCAATGGTGTTGGCTATTATCACTCCCATGCGGTCTGTTCTTACGCATCCCCACAGTTCGTGGTAGCTGTTGAAGTCTCCAAGGAGGAGTACGGGATGATGCAGTTGGTTAAGCAGATCGGTCATTAGTGCCTCCGTGAGGTCGTGGTTTCGAGACGAGTTGATAGATACCACTTAATTGTTCTTGATATACATATCTTCACTGGGACAGCTTGGAGCTCTGTTCTCAGGGGGAGGAGGTGATGAGGCATGTTATGATGGACCGTAAGGGCCACTCCGCCGTGTGCAGTTACATTATTGTGGCGGCTTATGACATATTGAGGGATTGTGAAGGTGGCTGTATCACAGAGTTTAATCTCCTGGAGGCCTACCACTAGAGGTTAATTCGTGGAGATTAGCGCTATGAATTCATATTTTTTGCTTATAAGTCCCTGGAAATTCCACCGAAGAATTGTGTTGTTGTTCATTTTGGATCTGTTCCACGCCCAGATCTTGATGATCTGGAGCAGTCGCGTGGTGAGTAGGAACTTTCGTTCTGTTTGTGTCTATGAGGCGCAGGTGTCCTAGATCAAGAGCGTTCGCAAGAGCGTCCGCTTTCTGTAGAACACGATCGAGACTCCCTGCGTTCAAGGCTATGAGTGCGCTTGTAGGAGAAGGACGAGGGAGTGCGATATTTGCGTTTGCTTCTTGAGCGAGTGCGTTTCTCTTCTATGGAGAGAAACGCACTCGTTTCTCTCCATAGAACTACCGACGCGCCTACCGACCGTGCGCGTCGGTAGGCAAGGTATAACTTTTCACGCTTATCTCTTGCTTCTTCCACCTCTCGGCACCACCATGGTTTCGGAAAGAAGGTTGAAGGGACATATTGGAGAAAGCTTGCCTCCGCTGCAACTTGAAACTTTTCATATAGTTGGGCGACGATTTTGTGTTGCGACATGTTTTCCGGGATGTTGTCCATATCACTCCATGCAATGTGTGACTAGTATTCCATCCAGCTGGCTTTCAGGAAGTTGAATAGGAATTCTTGTGGGACAGGGTTTATTGGTTGGTTAGTTGGTTGGTTGGTTGGTAAGAAGCGATATGATGACCGGGATATGGTCGCGGTCGTGTGTTGAAGGCAAAACTCCCCAAGCGAGTTGGGGCGCCAGAGTGGGGAGCATATGGATAAATCGATGGCAGTTTCACTTTCGGGGGTGATTCCGGTGGGTTGTCCGTCTTTGAGAAGAACCAGGTTTTGAGTGTTTATGGTGTTGACCACTTTAACTCCCCTGGGGTCTTCTCATGCATCCCCATGTTTCATGGTAGCTGTTGAGGTCTCCAAGGAGGAGCACTGGTGAGGGCAGTTGGTTTAGCAATTCAGTCAATAGTGCTCCCGAGAGGTCATGGCTTCTTGATGAGTATATGGATACCACTGTCATTGGCCTTGAGACACATATTACGGAGAGAGCTTGGAGTTCTGCCCTCAAGGGAAGGCTGAGGTGAGGTTCACTTTGGTGGATCATAAGTGCCACTCCGCCGTGAACAGTCACGTTGGTGTGGCCTTCGCGGCGGTGTATGATATATTGGGAGATTCTGAGGGTGGCGGTCTCGCGGAGTTTGATCTTCTGGAGGAAAATCACTCAAGGTTTATGGGTGGCGATTAGGGATAGTAATTAGTCTTTCTTGTTTCCGAGTCCCTGGCAGTTCGACTGGAGTATTTTGGTAGTAGTAGTTGCTTCCATGTTCCACCGGAGTCCCAACGGGAGTATCTTGGTGTTTATTATGAAGGCTGTTCGCACCTTGACCTTGATGATCTAGAGTGGTCGCGTGATTTGCTGGAGCTTTTGTGGTGCGCTCGTTCCTGAGTTTGCCCAGGGGTTTCGGGTTGGAAGTGTTCACGGGAGTGTCTGCCTTCGGTGGAAGGTTGTGTGCTGTGGTTGCTGCGGTCGCGGCTACGAGTGCTCTTGTGGGAAGATGAGGGTATGTGGTCTTTGGGTTTGCTCTGTGAGAGTGCGCTCTCCTTCTGTGGTAGCCTTTTTTATTTGTGTGGGTGGTTGTGCGGAGTGAGAGGTATTTGGGCTAGGTTATGTCTGAGTGTGCAGAGGTTTCGCGTATGAGCTCTTCTAAATAAGAGCTGTCAGCCAGGCCGTGATCGTTCTCACTGAAGGTGTGTTCGCAAGTTGGGTTTGTTAACGGGAGATCTTGTCCCTCGCAGTGGTTTTTCACGAATGGAGGCGCATTTGCGACAGGTGGAGGTGGTTCTGAGTTTTGATCTTGGCGGGCTGTTATTGGAGTGTTACCGACTTTTTTGCTCAGTGGCGCCTGGATATCGGAGGTTTCCTCATCTCTTAGTCTTCTTGTTTTTACAGTAGCGAGCCTTGCTGTGAGGTCAACTGCGGGAGATGCATCCATCTCGTTGTCCTCCAGGTCATTGCATAAATCATTTCTAGAACTATGCGTCTCTGGTGCGGAGCCGGTCGCTGGGCTGGGCGAGGAAGCACTGCAGCTAGGTAGGAGTGTTGGAGTCTTGTTACGATGTTGTTCTGCTGTGTGGATATCGTCGGGGGAGCTTTGTTGGCTCGTCGATTTGACTGCTTTGGCACAATTGAAACGGTTTGAGTTTTCATCTTTCCATATTTGTTTAGCTTGCTTGCGTGTAACTCTGCGTTCATTTTGTGTGATTGATCTCTTTTTGGTCCATATGTACTGGGCAGTCACGGTCGCCTGCCTCATGGATGCATGAGCAGTGGTAGCAATTAGGTTGGCGGACTGTGCAGTCTTTTCTGTCGTGCTCGCCAGCGCATCTCTTGCAACGTTGGGGTGTGTGTGGCTGACAGTATGCGATGACGTGGCCGTATTCTACGCATTTTTTGCACATTGGAGGCCATGTTGCTACTGGGTAAGTTTTGGTTCTTCCTTGTTCACCCGGGATTACTATGAATTCTGGTGCGTCATGTCCCGGAAAGGTAATTTGGTATGCAGTAGAATTTGCGTTACGTGATTTTATCCATGTTGCTTTACGAACTTCGGTAACTCCGTAGTCTACAGCTAGACCTTCAGCGAAAGCACCGAGGTCTGTTGTAGGCGTGTAACGGGAGGTGTTTATAATCAGTTTGGTATCGTTTAAGGACGGATGCGTTTCAACTGTCACTGAGCTTGTTTATGTGGGCAATCTTTTGTATAGCATTACCTTGCTCACGTTCTGTGATGTAGGCCAGATATTTTTTTCCTTGTCGTTGTATTTTTTTTAGTTTTTCTCTAAGTTGTTCGGTGAGTGACTTCATCACTAGAGATGAACTAGCTGAAAAGGCAACTTTGTTTGCACCACTTTCGTTGAACGTTATGAGAAAGTGGGTGGGAAGTGGTGCCGATCCTTTCTCCTGGGTAGGAGGGACATTTTGGAATGAGCGCATCGAGAATACAGCCTCTCGTCGCCCGACCCCGTGATCTATCTGGTTTGGAGGATCGTTCGCCCTTTCCTTCTCTGGGCAGTCTCTGTGTCCGGTGGGGTGTCCGTCTACTTTGCAATAAAAACAGTGCTCTCATCGGATTGGCATGACAGGGGATCTTCCCGTTTGTCGTGGTTGTCCTGGGAGCAGTATGAGCATCTTTGCTTACCGTTACAGTTTCCTCTCGTGTGTCCGTATTTCTAGTATTTATAACATTGCATCGGACGACTCTCATATGGTGTAACCTTGGTTTGGTGACGCAGAAGGGAATGTCCAGATATTTTGGTGGAGTAGGGCAGTTGAATTTTAGTATTAGGGCTGCGGTAGTCTCTCTTCTTGGTGTGATCTGCGCTGCGACCTTTGCTTCAACAACGCAGTCCTCATATTGGACGAGTCCAGTGATGTACTCCTCGATTTCCTCCTTCGGGATATCCTCAACGTAGATCAAACCTGAACTTGTAGAGAAAGTCGGGTGTTGCTCTATTTTGCATGGCTTTCCACAGAGTCTGTTTTTAGAGAGAATCGTGTCACTTCGAAGAATTGGGTCTACTCTGATGGCAAAGCATTCGTCACCGCTGGTGGGTACGCTCAGGACTGGGCGGCCAGTGAAAGAGCCTGGCTCTTTCCGCTGAGTGTATGGGCAAATATCCGGTCTGTCGTTGGCGTCGAACGTGATCTTCAGGTGTTCTGGAAAGGTATGACTATTGTTGAACAAGTTGAGTTCATTGAATAGCGTGTATTTCTTCCTCTTTGCAGCCTTTGGAGCTCTGTTGTGATTTTGGTGGGGTGAAGAGTTGTCGAAGTTGACAAGTGTTTACAAGTGTAGGAAGACAACAACAGGTCTATTGGCCCAAACTAGGTTGCCTTTTGGTAGCAAGAATGTTAGTTCTGGAGTAGAACGTCTAAGAGGACTATGGGCCCAAACTAAGTTTCCTTTTGGTAGCAAGAGGATTAGTTTTAAAGTAGAAAGTCTAGGAGAGCTTCGTGTGCCTTTTCTATTTTTTTATAACAGGAAATGGAACGGCTCAACTATTTATCGGCGATTTATGTAGAACTTATCGAGGAGCGACTTGAACGTTTCGATTGTATTGCTGTTTACAACCTCCGCTGGAAGTTTGTTCCATTCTGATGTCGAGTGAGAAACGTTTCCCAACGATTTTGTATCCATTGTTCCTAGTCACTCCGTTTGTATCTAGAGTGAAAAGACTCGCTCGATCGGAGTTTTCCTTACCCTTCATGATCTTCCACACTTCTATCATGTCGCCTCTGACTCGACGTTTCTCTAGCGAATAAAGATTGAGTTCACGAAGCCTGTCTTCGTACGATTTATTTCGCAGCGAGGGGATGAGCTTGATAGCTCTACGCTGAACCTTCTCAATTTTAAAAACGTCTTTTCTAAGGAATAGAGACCAGAATTGAGCGGCACATTGGAGATGCGGTCTAACAAATGCATCAAATAACTTGAGCATACTGTGTTGGTTTTTGTACCCGATAGTGCGGGATATCATACCTAGCTTTTTTTTGCCTTTCTTGGCAGCATCGTTACATTGCTTGCTGCTTTTCAAGTCTTTACTAATGATGACACCTAAATCTCTCTCTTCGGTGACGGGAATGAGCTTTTTCCAGAAATTGAATATTCGTGTTTGGGGTTATGAAGACCTTTGTGCATAACTTTGCATTAGTCAACATTAAATTTCATTTGCCACTTTTCTGACCAATCCACAATTTTGTTCAAGTCTAGTTGGATCTGCTGACACTAGTTCAGTTTGCACTTATCCTCCAATCTTAGTATCGTCTGCAAACTTGCTAATGTTTGAGAGTACGTTGCTATCGAGATCGTTAATGAATATTGTAAAGAGAACTGGCCCTAACACGGATCTTTGAGGCACACCGCTTGTAACGGTACCCCAGGGGAGGAAAATCCGTTTAGTACAACTCGCTGCCGTATGTCCGTAAGCCAGCATTTTATCGAGCTGTTAAGCCCGCCTCGAATACTGATGCTGTGCAACTTACTAATTAGGCGCTTGTGGGGAACTTAATCAAAGGCCTTTTGAAAGTCATGGTAAATTATATCGATTGGAGATTTTGTGTTGTGGATTTAGATTATATTTCTGAAAAAGAGTAACAGATTTGTAAGACAGAAACGGCTGTGTCTAAAGCCATGCTGGGAGTCGCCAATTAATTTGTTTGATTCTAAGAACTCTGCAATTTTATCCGTTGTCAAACTTTCCATCAACTTGCCAATGACTGAGGTGAGACTAATTGGACGGTAGTTGCCGGGACACTTCTTGTCCCTTTTTTTAAAAATTGGGGTAACATTGGCTTCTTTCTCTTTAGAGGGGCAGGTGCCATTTGTAAGAGATTGGGTGAAAATGTTTGATAAATGTTCGGCGATTTCTTTTCTTGTCTCTTTTAGAATTCTAGGATGAATTTGGTCAGGACATGGAGATTTGGTGACTCAATTCATCTATATATATTCAATAACTTCGGCGGGGGAAAAGTTCACTGTGGTGAGGGCTTCAATTTGTTTTGCAGCTACGATATCCTCAGGATTAGGAATATCCTGATTCTCCAACGAAAATACAGAGCAAAAGTATTCGTTAAGTAGAACACTCATTATGGTGTCGTCCGTTTCTAGCTCACGAACATCTTTCTCGAGAGGACCTATTACAGATTTTACATTTTTTTTTGCTCGAAATATAACTGAAGAATTGTTTCGGATTAGTTTTAGCATTTGCAGCAATTTCATTTTAATAATCTTTCTTCTTACGTTTAAGGGCACTTTTTGGATCTCGTCTGCAAATTTTGTATTCATTTTTTGCTACGTCATCATGTGGATGTCTACTCAACAGAATGCTTCGCTTTCTTTTGTGAATGAAGGCGCTGCAATTAACCTTTCTAGTACTTGGGCTGATAGGCTGTTGTTCGCCTGTCTTTGCGAGGGATATGCTCGTTTTCGATATTTTTAGGCGCAGTCAAGAAATAGTCAAGCGATTGATTGACATCTTGTCCGAGGGTTATATTTGCTGACGTTGTTGACTCTCTTAAGCCATCAAAATTAGCAAATCTGAAGTCAGGGACTTTTTTGCAGTTTGTTTATGTTTTCAACTCGAGCTCTATCAAAAAACGAATACAGTTGTGGTCACTAGTTCAGAATGGTTCGCCTACTTCAACGTTCGTGACATGAGAGTCGCTTGCACTAAATAGGAGATCAAGAATGTTGCTACCTCTTGTGGGTGTCTTCACCATTTGAGTCATGAACTTATCGTCAGCAAAATCAATCAGACGTTGGCCGGTGGCAGTACATTTGTCTGATTCCCAATCCATATCGGGGATATTGAAGTCGCCAAGCACAATTCTGTGTTATGTTGTGACAACATCGACGAGGGTGTTGTAAAGATCGATATCATCTGCAACCTTGCTTTTAGGGAGGCGATAGACGAGTGATTTGACATTTTATATGTTTGCCGACCACTTTGATTGACACTATGTCGTGCCCGTTGTTTGGAATGGTGACTTCTAATATTTACAGTGTTTTTCACGAGAATCAGCACTCCTCCGCCCTCTCGACTTTGTCTATCGATGTGAAATAGTGAGTAACCGGGAAGAGTAAGTTCGCCTAAATAATGTCTGGTGCTCGATTTCATCCACGATTCTGTGGTAGCTATTATGTCTATACTTTCATTCAATGCAAGGATATCTAATTCTTCGATTTTGTCTCGGAGACTCCTAGCGTTCACGTAGTAACATTTGAGAGTACCGTTAGTCACATTGACTTGATTTGCTTGACTTATTTTGCTTCGACTCCGAGGTCTTGTGTCGGAGCCAAGACTTTAGCTTTCGTTTACACGGGTTATACTAGTGGAGCTGCGACTACTGCCTCTAACTCGGACTGGATTGATGACAGGAATTTTTTTGCTAGGACCTGTGGTGGTGTTTTGATGGGCACTTGTATTTGTTGAGTATCTCGTGTTGAAACGGGCGGAGGTCGCTGTGTCGTTTCGTCGGGCACTGCTGGCGGAGTTGTTGGTATGATATCGTTTACGTTTTTGACTTATTTTTGTTGACAAGTCCAGCGCCGATGTTTGAAAGGATGTTTTCGATAATATCAAGTCCATACGTGTTAATGCGTGCCTTGTTAGTGGTTCAACTAAAGTCATAGTACTTTGGGTCGATCATCGTATCCCAATGATCCGTAAAAGAGATTTTCTGGGCTTTGCAGAAAGTTGTTAGGCGATTGTTTAGTAAAATCATCTTGCTGAACTTTTATCTACTTTGGTTTGGATGGGGCAGGATGCCAGTGACATGGAGGTTTGCGTGTGAAGGTTTGATGCTGTTTAGCATGGCTTCATACCTTCTCAATGTCGATTGCGTCACGTCTTTAGCTCCAACTTTTATTATAATTCGCTTAGATGAATGCATCCTCTCCTTTGAAATCATGTCTGCGACCTCGTCAAGATTCAAATCGGCTTTGCCGAGTATCTTCAGTTGGATTCTCCCTTTTCGCTGATTTGATTTGAAAGAAGTGACATTGTAATCACCAATCACAATAATTTCCTCTGTATTCGGAGAGTTCATTTCATCGGGCAGTACATCGAATTGGTTCCGTGTATTGGGTCGAAAGTGGTGAAATTGTGGTCCGACGTGTGTTGCATTGTCACAGCGTGGCTGCCTCCTACCAACTACAGTTGAGTAGTTGCGGGTTCTTAAGTTGGTTTGTTTTAATGGAGGAATGAAGGAAAATGGTCTTGGTCTCGTCAGACGGTCGTCAATTGTGTTTGGTTCTGCGGCGAAAGCTTCTGCTTCCTGTTCAGAGAGGCCGGTCGCTTGGCTTAGCAGATTCAATATTTCCTGGACGTTCTTGGTCAACTCGTCGATGCGGCTGTCCCTCTGGTCGTCTTCCGCCGAGGTGGTGCTGGTCATCTTGGCGAGGCTGATATTCTTGGCCGTTGGAATCTTGGTCTTCGGTGCTCTGGAGGGGATGCTGGGTCCTCCTAAATGGAGTTTTTTCTACTCCCCATCGGCCCCCTGGTTCACGCCAGGGGCCAGGGAGTTAGCTTTAGAGGCCTCTTGACCGGCTTTACAGAGTTTACTTCAATTTAAATTATTATAAACAATGCAAGCAAACATGCGGTTTAAGGTCCCAACACAAACTAGGGACCATCCTGTACTATGTAGGGGGTTCTCAGTTATTATTCGGCACGGGAGCGTTGACACACAAATTCCGTTAACTCGTCGACGCGGTCGTCTCACCGGCATCTTCGGCTGAGGTAGCGCTTGTCATCTTGGAGTGGCTGACGTTCTTGGCCGTTGGAATCTTGGTTTCGTCAATCTAGAGGGAGAGTTGGTCCCTCCCTGGTGGGGCTTCCTCCTTCCCCCCATTGGCCCCTGCTTCACGTCAGGGGCCAGGGGGCTCACTCTTAAAGGCCTCTTGATCGGATTTACCGCTTCTAACGCTAACGTTAATTGAACACTTTGCAAGCAATACAAACGTGTGGTTTAGGGTCCCAGCTCGAACTAGGGACCAGCCTGTGGTATTTCAGGGGTTCTCAGTTAATAAAACGTACGTGAACAAACGCGAATTCCGCACGCATTGGAGCTCTGTTCTGTTCAACACAGAGAAGGGCTCACGAGTCTCATCCAGAGAGCCTTTGAAGCCCTATCTTTCATAGACTTGAAACCTGCTTGATGCTTCAATTTACATACTAAAGATTGGATGCATATTTACAAAAGATCTGCTCCACAAATTCAGGTCCCTGCTAAACGGGTCTTCAACATGGAACAGCAGATCCAGACAATTCCAGGTCCATGTGAAACGGTTCTACAACATGGAGCAACAGATACAGACACTAGGCTGAGTTCACCAGGAAGGGGGGGTGGCCGACAGCCAGGCGCACCTCACACTCCTCTCATACTCACAAACAAACCAACATAGCCTTCCTACGTTCTTGAGTCCGGCCAGACAACCTCGCAACACACTTCGGTTCAGGATTGAGGTCCGAGATCAGTCACAGCAGCAGGGTCAGACAGCCTTAGCT
This sequence comes from Gammarus roeselii, assembly GCA_016164225.1. Lineage (NCBI taxonomy): Eukaryota > Metazoa > Arthropoda > Malacostraca > Amphipoda > Gammaridae > Gammarus > Gammarus roeselii. Next base: position 1,831 of record SDVV010008120.1, on the reverse strand, counting down.
GGTTCATTCCTGCTGCGTCATTGTAACCGGGCCTTCCTCCGTCCATGACCATCTAGTTTTCCAACGAGACGCCAAGGGTGACCAAGCACATCAGAGGAAGCGTCACAACTCATCAAATCACAATTTTCCACTCACGCGTCCCCCATTCTTTCACTCAAACTTTGGTCTACCTCTAGGTCCCCAGATTCCCTTCCGCTTTCATTAATCTTTTCACCCATCTCCCACCATCCATTCTCAACACGTACCTGAACAATATCAGAACGCATAAACCTACTTTCCCTTCTAACTTTTTCACATCCCCGTTCTAATTTGAACTAAGAGGTTATTGATCCTACCTCTGCGTCATGAAAGCCATGCTCCACCAACATTTCATCTCGAACATTCAATCCTGTTCTCTTCTGTATCTATCTCCTCTACTGCCTCCTTCACCTCTCAATTAGTAATGTCGGCCACAAGTGCCTCTCCCAAAACCGGCATTAGTTTTCCACCATCTACAGCAACAATGTCAGCAGCAACAGCATAGGACAGATGCAGAAACTATTACGATGTACTCACATAGTCGGGACAAAGCTGCTGGAAGACTTCCCTTGATTTAAGTAGTTTTCCTTCAATTCGTTCCACAAATTGTCTAAACTCCTCCATGTGAGCTTGCGTTTCTCTCCAGTCATCACTAAAGCTCGCTTGACGGACTATGCATTCCAGACTGCCTGCAGCAGCGTCAATTATACTTCCAGTTATTTCTAGTTTATCCGCATCAAGTCTCCGACCAACGGTATCGAAAGACAATGAACTGGGACCCTCTAGTTCAGCTTGAACGGTGGGCTGGTGCTCTTGTTGGACGGTGGGCTGGTGCTCATCTTGGATTGTGTGCTCATCACTGCGGCTGCCTGAGTGTGGAGAGGTTGGTTTCTCGGTGCCAGAGCGGTCAAAAGCACCATCCAGGGACCCGTTGGCCGAGTCGCTTGAAGAGTTTAAGGTCTCGAGAGATCGCTCATCGCCGGTGGGCTTGTCTGTAGGCTCTTCGATCGGAGCCATTTAAAACTATAACAGTAAAACAAAATCTAAAAGGTTAAAATACAAACACTAACATCTGAAACCAATGTACAACATTCAACGTCATTGCATCTTCAAGGGATATGTTTTCAAGAACACTTCAATGATATGCTCGTACGCACAAAAATTTTGACCAGCATTATTAACTCGAGATTATTTTATCCGCAAATGATGGAGGGCAATTTTTCAACAAATTCTTAGAGTAGGAAATAATGAAGGCCGCAATATATTGTGTATTAATGAAAGAGATAAATTAAGGAAACTTGAGAATAGTCACATAACGGCCGGTGAATTCACGGGAGAAGTGGTCGCGAGAGAGGGCTTAGGGGTTAGCGAGACAGGGCTTAGGGGTTAGCGAGACAGGGCTTAGGGGTTAGCGAGACAGGGCTTAGGGGTTAGCGAGACAGGGCTTAGGGGTTAGCGAGACAGGGCTTAGGGGTTAGCGAGACAGGGCTTAGGGGTTAGCGAGACAGGGCTTAAGGGTTAGCGAGACAGGGCTTAAGGGTTAGCGAGACAGGGCTTAGGGGTTAGCGAGACAGGGCTTAGGGGTTAGCGAGAGAGGGCTTAGGGTTAGCGAGAGAGGGCTTAGGGGTTAGCGAGAGAGGGCTTAGGGGTTAGCGAGAGAGGGCTTAGGGGTTAGCGAGAGAGAGCTTAGGGTTTAGCGAGAGAGAGCTTAGGGTTTAGCGAGAGAGGGCTTAGGGTTTAGCGAGAGAGGGCTTAGGGGTTAGCGAGAGAGGGCTTAGGGGTTAGCGAGAGAGGGCTTAGGGGTTAGCGAGAG
>SDVV010008119.1:0-17372 GCA_016164225.1 Gammarus roeselii | reverse complement strand
TATACATGTGTATAAACAAACTATTTATATAAATGATTAGCATATAAATGCCATATGAAAAATCCGAAAGCTGTTCGTCCGTCCACCCTCCCGCCCCTCCTTCGCGCCGCCCACCCGAATGACTTCGACCAGCCCTCTACCCACCGCTGATTAAGCCCTATCATGTTCCTTCACTTACGTTTTGCACCCGTATCAACTTCTGGCGTTCCTCATCAAGCACGATAAAAGAGTGTAACATTCTTGAAAATAAAATGTAGGTTGAAATACTCTCCAAAAAAATAAAACATCCTTAGATATTAAATTCACAAAAACAAATAATTGGCCTAATGATGGTACATAGATACTTACTTACTAAATGTAAAGGGTAGGAATCGTCCTATGGGCGTTGCCTTCTGTAGCACGGTCGGAAGACGAAGTCGGGTGGCGGGTTTGTGTGTCCGTAAATCTCAAGAATACAATAATGTTTAAAAGATTTCCTTGTTTGTTAGCTTGATACTCTTACAGCAAGCACGCCGGACCACACCGGCAACGCGTGATCGTTCAAAAATTTCGAACGTCGATGGTGCATGGTTTTGGTTCTTCGTTTCTCCTATTTTCTTCATGTCTTTTTCAAAATAAATAAGGTATTTGTTAATTTTATATATAAATTGCAAGACGTTCATCCACATGAAACTTTTTCAGCATAAATCACTGTTTATGTTTGCTTTAGCTTATATACTTTTGTTATAAAACATACTGAGCATCAGCGATGCTTGGCCACACCTTTGCTTACATTTCATCTGCCGTTCTTTTCCGGGATATATTTTCCACTTTCATAAGCTCACATTCCTCGGACAAGCAATGGACGAAATTATTCTTACATTACGTTACTATACTTTGCAAGTATGGCAGAAGAGCTCATCTCTTTTCTTGACTCGAATCAAGTTCTATCACCTGGACCTGATTCTTAAAGACTGACAAATACAACAGTGCTCGAAAGCCATCTCAGATATTGCTGCCTTAAATGCGCTGATCTTCAAAGCTTTGGCAGATGTATTAACCTCAAAATCAAAGAGGAAAATGAGGAAGTGCAAGAAATATTCAGCAGCCTGTGATAGTGCAGATGACCCCTCTGCGTTGAAAGTGACCATACTCATGAAAAGAGACACCACACACTCTCTGCCAAGTCTTCAGTACAATTTCGTAGTTTAATACAGGAAATTTGTTACGATTGCAGTGACCCAAGAGCGCCCGTTGGTCCCCGTGTGCCCAGTGTGACGGGAGTCCAGTGTGCCGGCATATAAATCTGTAACAACAACAACCAGCAGGACGAGGACGATTTCACCATTAATGGCGGTATGTCTTCTCATGCTTGGGTTCCTGAGTTCATATTCTCATGTGTTACATCAAGGTTGCTGATATTAATCTAAAAAAATAACGAGTAAGATAAAACTTCCGATACTTATCTTCAACAATGACGATAAGGCCGATTTGATTTGGGATTCATTTCACCCGTAGCCTCGACGCGAGTCATCGCTTGTTCACCGTGGGGATATGGCCGAGCATTTCTCCCCTCCTAAAATCCTATTGCCAATAAGGCGCTGAAATAAAAACTCAGCTACCTGTTTTTATCGCCAGCGTGTCCCCTGCTATACTCAAAACTGCATCTTCACTGCTATCAAGCCCCCATTGTCTGTTCTGGAAGATGTCTCAGTCTCAGGTCAGCCCGAGTCTAGAGAGAAGTAGATAGTATGTCACTTCTGGTGGGGTAGGGGCGGGGGTCAGACGGTAAGACCGGAACTGGTTTGGCACGTGAGTTAGCTAACGGGCGAGGGGGCGGACTTACGGATCTTGACTAACCTAAAAAACTCTACGGGAGTTTTTGCCCAACATGTTTCAGGGTTGGATCCTTATCTTATAAATGTTGGCGGGGGTCAGACGGCGGGACCGCTTGTGGGTCGGAGTCACTGATAAGGGAAGCGGGCGATGCGAAGGGGGCGGAAAGGAAGGCGGTGGGCTGGATGCCAGGCTTGCGGGCTAGATTGGCAGTTTTTATGTTGTGAACATCTCAGTTTTTATACTATTTATGATGTTTATTGTATTTATATCTGTTTTTTCTTCTTTAGATGGTTGAATTGGGGTATATTTGGCCACTAACTGTTGCTCGTTAGGTATATTTATTCGGTTCTGGTAGAAATAGTGTCATAACAAATTTTTGGATAGGTGAGGTGTAGGGATCCCCTAGGCAAAAAGTTGGATGCGCTTTGGCAAATTAGTTAAGATTGCTCCTATCTGTTATTTGAATTGTACTTTTTCCATGACTGATTTGTTATCATTTCTAAGTTTTGAGTGAATGTTTCGTTATATATTTATGTCTGGATCATAATTCTATATATTTTTTCTGTACATATATGTTTGTATTCTTATCTAGTTGGGGTAAAATTGACTCATTCGGAGATTGTTTGGTGGGGTTTTTAGCGGTTGGATGCTTGGTACCAGCCTGAAATTGAACTTTAGGCAATGTTCTGTGTATTTTCCAGTCCTCTATTTCATATGTATATAAAATCTATAGGAATATTATGGTTTATTAGTCTGGTAGTTGGCGAGTCGATGTTTACATTTTGGGTTGATGCAGTAGCTTCGTTACGAGAATCTGTATACTCCATAACGCATTATCCAGGTTTGAACCAAATATATCGGTGTTCCATTTACGCGGTGTTTCAATAGCAAGAGTAACAGAACGATATGGATTTATTGTAGGGTATTATATTGTGTAATGTATATTTAGTGATGATCGGTTGATTCATGTTGTATTTGTAATTTTTTTTTAAATTTTGAATAGTTATCTCATACAGGTATAGGAATTTATAGGAAATTTTAGGTTTGCATCGTCCGTGTAGCGCACTTTTTCTGGCATAATTGGTCGGTTATTGCATCATTTGGTATTTAATATGTATATATGACACTCTGTTACGATTAGGCCGTGGTTACTTTAGTTAAAGAGATGTTAACTTAACCCTGTTTTGGACTGAGTTGGAGAATAATTTCATCAGATTTTGTATGTACTATTGCGTGTTTGTGTAGAAGTAAGTTTTCCACACCATTTACTATATGTTTCAGCGTATGCTGCTCGTATGTCCTGGTATCTTATTCACGCCAGTTGTTTGGTTGGTTACATGCTTCTTTTTCTCGTACATCATGGATTTTAATGTATGTTTAGGGTATGGTAGAGAATTGATCTTCTTGCTTTGCTATAACTCGAGAGTCTTAGTGTATGTCTTTCAGTTTTGTATGTTCTCTGTCCAGTTTACATCTTCGATGCAAGGTATTGGGTATATTTTATACAAAATCAGAATATTAGTATGTATTACATTTGTATCTGAAATGTAGAACATTATTCCAGGTATAATTTAGTTACAAATTATAGCATTTTAGTGTTGTATATATCTTCTTACATCCTGGTACAATGTTTGACGTGGTTATTATAAATATAAAAGATCCCATTTGCTGCAAACTCGATCTTGCTGTTAGGGTACTGTATGTTTATTGTAGGACCATTCTTCGACATTTAGGATGAGTTAGAGGTGTCCCATAGACAAAAGCCCGTTGTGTTTATGCCTATTTGTGTAAGAAGACCGATTTACTATGATGGATACCCTAGTGTATTACATTTTTAATATGAATTAAAGTAGAGTAGAGCATCTTATTTTGGCTATTTTTTATAGTTGATGTTGTTGTTGTATGATTTTTCACGATATCCATTGGAATGCATGTTCATGAGATGTAACTCCGTACTGCATCTTTGTGGAATTTCGTCATTGAACCCTAGCAAGTGTATAGAAAAACGTTTTATAAGACGATTTACTGGTTGGCGGTTTACATTCTTTGGTTGTCACTTGGAGTTCATCCATGTTCAACGTGAATTTTGTAAGTTCTTCTGGACGTCGATCTTAAGTTTCATGGGTTTGTTAGAGAGGTTATCCGACAAGCTGCTATTCGTTGTTGTGGTTTACTCAGGTCACACTCTTTCAGACTCATGTTAGCCCCATTTTGAAAACTGTACCTGCGGATAGATTCTTGGTTATGTCCAGGATGTGACTGTGCTCGACGGTGTTCAGAGACGATGGACTAAACAGATGCATGGTATGTATGTCTGAGGTATTGTACCATGACTGGGTGTCTCCTTTGAAGTTTGTTACAGATCAGTGCTAGATTTCTGAGAAGTGACCTAATAAAGCATTGTAGAGTTTGTTGTTATGACACGGTGGGCTTTGATTTGTTCTACTTGAGACATAATATCATGATTAGTTATGTCATTTGTTTTAGATTTGAACAGGTATCATAGTGAAAATAACATTATTCGTATGAACTCAGTGTTAATTATCAGATATTTTCGGTATGACCAAGATGTAAGAAGATATATAAAACACTAAAAATTTATAATTTGTAACTAAATTATACCTGAAATATTGTTCTACATAACAGATACAAACGTAATATATCCTAATATTCCAATTTTGTATAAAATATACCCAATACCTTGCATCGAAGATGTAAACTATACAGAGAATATACGAAACAGAAAGACACACACTAAGACTCTCGAGTTATAACGAAGCAAGAAGATCAATTCTCTACCATACCCCAAGCATACATTAAAAACCATGACGAACGAGACAAAAAGCATGAAACCAACTAAGCAACGGACGTGAATAAGGTACCAGGACATGCGAGCAACATACGCTGAAACCTATAGTAAATGGCGTCGAATACTTTTACACGAACACGCTATAGTATATACAAAATCAGATAAATTAATCTCCAACTCAGTCCAAACCGGGGTAAATTAACATTCTTTAACTAAAGTAACCACGGCTACGGCTTAATCGAAACATAATGTCATATATACATATGAAATACCAAAATGATGCACTAATCGACCAATTATGCCTGAAATAGTGTGCTACATGGACGATGAAACCTAAAATATCCTAAAAATTCTTGGAACTGTATAAGATATCTGTTCAAAATTCTAAAAAACACTACAAATTCAACATAAATCAACCGATTATTATTAAGTATACATAACACAATATAATAACTTACAATAAATCCATATGATTCAGGTACTTCCGCTATTGGAATTCCGCGTCAATGGAACACAGATATATCTGGTTCAAACCTGGATGATGCGTTATGGGGTAGATAGATTCTCGTAACGAAGCTGCCGCATCAACCCAAAATACAAAAAATCAACTCGCTAACTACCTATAGATATTATATCCATATGAAATAAACGACTGGGAAATACACAGAACATTACCTACATTCAATATCGGGCTGGTACCAAGCGTCCAACCGCTAAGAACCCCACCAAATAACCTCAACCTCTGAATGAGTCAAATAAACCCCAACTGGATAAGAAAACAAACATATATGTGCCAAAAAATATATAGAATTATAATCCAGACATGAATATCTAACGAAACATTTACTCGGAACATAGAAATAATGACAAATCAGTCATGGAAAAAATACAATTCAAATAACAAATATGAGCAAAATTTTTATATGAAGATAAATTCCATGTGGGGAAAGTCGAATTTGTTTTTCCGGTTACAGACTAACCATAAACGAATGTTTTCTCGCTACTGTACGTATGTCAATCATGACCTTGCCAGTCCATCACAATAATATGTTGGGATACAATTTCCTCAGATCCGTCAACGATGGTGTTGAAATGGGAGCTTTTGCTGTCAAAGGCTCATTGCCTCATAAATTTACCTATAAAAAACAACAATCCGCCTGCGATGGAAATGAGGTCCAACTAAAATCGAATCATTCCTAGCCATCTTGCCGCTTCATCGTCAGATCATCAGACTTGCCCTAACGCATCCTCTCGGGGTCAATATTTGATTTGATATAGTGGATCAAGTCTACTGGAGCTTCCGTCACGAGTCTCTGTGAGCTCCCCCGTTGGGCGCAAAGTTCATAGTTCCTGGTAGTTAAGTTGCTTCTCCTCATCTTTTCTTGTAGCGCGACTGAAGGATTAATGCGTAGATCTCCAAATAGGTCTTGAATTCTATGATTCTTGAGACGTAGATGCCAACAATTTAACAGATTAAATTAGAGTAGATCCGGGGACTCCTCTCCTCCTAGGCTACGGTCCATGTCCCAGACGGCCTCACCGCAGGGTGCGAAGATCACCGACTAGTCTGTATGACCGCACTCTAGTGCACGCGGAAACTAATTTTGGTTTTATGCGTCCAACTGTGGCACATATGCCCGTCCTAGCATACAGGAACAATGCTTTGACGAAAACGAAGTACTAATACGAAGTTATTTGGGTATAGCCTAGTTCATGTGCTTTCTGATCGCGGTACACTGCGAGGTGATCGAGTTACGTCGTTTTAACTGCCTATAAATTTTTATATTGCTTTGCATATGCCGCTACTGCAAGCTATCAGCTATTTCCGGTATAGTAGAGATCAGTGAGTAGGTTTTGTAGGTTGCAAGGATGATATCCAAAAACTCTTCAAGCCGACGCGAGTGTGTTGCGCTCAATCAGTAAGTAATTTACGGTGATTGCCACTGGATGGTATACAGGACATAGTAAAGCGCAGCCGGCATATGTCTTCGTTTGTTCGATTGTTGTGATTTATCCATGTGTGTCCTGTACTCAGGCGACTGTTGGTCCCTCCTGTTGGAATATTAGTCTTCCTATTCTCCGGCGCAGGGTGTCCCAGAAAGCATTTTCTGCTCGCTTTGTTGCCACATATCGTTCCATCGGGAAGTTATTTGGCAGTTGATGATAGGAAACCAATCTCTAATAATGCATAGATGTTTATTAATTTTTCTACATTGATGAACGCCAGCTTGACGAATAAATCTGCGAGCTCATTTCCTCGGCTTTCTGCCTGTTTCGGGATGAAGAAGAGTTTGACCGCTTGGTTTGCTGTTGACGTTGCTGCAAAAAGGCCGTCTTGTAGTTTACGTAGAGCGGTGTGGGTATTGCAAAGTTTCAAGTTAAGTGAAGGCACTTATACTGTCAAAGAATATGTCGGATTTGGGCGAGGCGATTTGTTTTATTGATCAAGATGGCTAATTTTAATGCGTACAGCTCTGCTGAGGAGACAGAGGCTTCTTGTGGGAGGGTAGCTGATCGTGAGGTTGCCTCGCACACGGCGGCAGCTCCCACTCTGTCAACAGTTTTGGAGCGTCACTGTATGCGTGACAGATATCTGAGTATTGTTTTCCGAGCAGCCTTGAAAATTTCCTGCAGTATATATTGAGTAGAATCGTTGCTTTAGGGTATATTCTTAAGACATGGTTGATTGACAGTAGGCTGGTCATGAAAGTAGGGATGCTGATTCTAAGAATTCGGTAGGAGAATGAAGGATTGATAGCCTTGTGTGTGGTGTCTACCGAGGTCAATAGGTTTTCCACGCATAAAGAGAACGGCGGATAGATATTTTTCTTATCCACAAAAAGGCATTTATCAGAAATGTTGGTGATGTGGATGAGTGCGTAATTATTGATTAGACTTCTCGCCTTGAAATAGTATTGTAGCAAGAGCTTGTCTCGCCGAGGAGGAAGCGGGAGTTCATTGGATGGCACGTTCAGGGCCTCGATTGGAGTGGAACAGAACGCGCCGGTTATGATGCTCATAGCGATTATGATAATCGCGAGGAGCTCAAGGTTTGTTTTGTCTGCTGAGCTGTAAAAGACAGTTTCGTAATCAAGGGTTGGGCAAATTAGTGTTCCGTTTATCATCATGCCAGTGTTCTAATAGGCGCCTAACTTCAGGGATGTTACCGATAGGACATGATCTGTCGACTTTTGATAGCGGATCGTATGGGCTGCATTGTGTGTTCGCCACGTAAGTTTAGGGTTCCACATTAGACCCAGAAACGTTATGGAGTCTTCGTATACAAGAGGTTTGCTGTTCAGCGTTAGGGGTGACTTTGTGTATAGACAAGAGATGGTACTAAAATGTATGCTCCTAGTGTTAGATGGCGAGATTCGGGATCCGTTTAAGGACGCACAGTTCTCAACTTTGTTTAAACACTTCTGGGAGGAGTTCGTATTGAATTGTTATAAGGTCAAGGTATCTGTAGCTTATTTGTAAGTCGTCTACGTATAGTGAAGAAAACAGTCATCCGTCACGGGGGAGGACCTGCTTGCTGATCGATTTTGAGGATAAAGAGTGTGACACTAATGACGCTCACCGGAGGGACTCTTATTTCTTGAGGGTAAGATGGCGAAGAAGTGTCATCGACTTTGACCTTGAAGATACTGTTTTGAAAGAAATGATGTATGAAGCGTCGTAGGATGCTCCTGGGCTCTAGCCGTGTAGATCTTTGATGATGCCGTAAAGGTGTGGTCGTATACTTTTCTACATCGATATTTTGTTGCTATTTTTCGGTTCTGGGTTTCCTGATGATTATTGATTCCCGCCACATTGGAGGGAAAAATTAGTTTGAATAGTCTGTTAAGCTCTTTTATGAAGTGCTCGAGAGCACCATCGGGGAGATGTTTGATCGTTTTGCTGTGCACCGTGTCCAGCCATGGTTAGGTTTCACGAGTATGATTGATGGTATACACTAGTTTATGGATGAAAATTGGCTTATTATAGAATTCATCGTTTGTGTAAGTGAAGTCAATCGATTCACATTCATTTAATGCCATATCCTAATGGAAAGCCGCCGAGCAATTTGTTGGTTGGGATATCTGGCTAAAAGTCTGTGCATGATTGTCGGCTATTTCCTCTTATGAGTAATAAATGGCTCGTGCGACTGAAAGAATGTGGATTGGTCGTTCGGGGCGTCCCTAAATTCGTCTGATTTTTGCCCACACTTGGGGAAGGTGGGTGTCCCTGTTGTTAGTGTGACGAATTGAGTCCAGTTTTTTCCGTTTTCTCCAGTTTTTTCCGTTTTATGCGGGACCATGAGCGACGGAAAACTGCTTGCAGCCTGTCACGCCTTTCTTTCACTTGCTCTACCTGACAGCACCACCATGATTTTTGGAAAAGAAAAATGAGCCGCTATATTGCCGGATGCATGAGACAGCTGCACTTTGGAACTTTTCATATAGGTGGCTGACGCGGTCACATTTTGAAATATCGTTCGAGATATCTTCTGGAAGTTGAATCGGGGGTTCATGTGTAGGGAGGTTGTTTGGTTGATTAGAGAGAAGGGATATGATGACGGAGTTGCGGTCACTATCATGTTAGGCGCCAATGTGGGAGAGCATATAGATAGACGACGGCAATTTTACTTGCTAGCGTGATTCGGGTGTGTTGACCGCTTCGTCGTGAGTGGTCACTTTGTGGTGGCTTTTGTGGCGGTGTATGACGAATTGATATTGACTCGTCTCTCTTGTTCCTTAGTCCCTGGACATTCCATTGAAATCTTGTGTTGCTCACTTTGTAAGGTGATTCACGGCCGGACCTTGACGATCTGGAGTGGTCGCGTGGTTTGTTGGAACTTTCTTGGTGCTCGTATCTTTTAATGCTTCTGGGAGAAATGGATAGGGAGTCTTCGCACGGGCCTTCGTTTCCGGGGTAAATTGTCTTCTAGAATGACTGCGTTCGTGGCTGTGTGTGCTTTGGTAAGAGGAGGACGAGGAGGGTGTCCGAACTTTACGATTTCTTTTTGGACGATAAAACTCTTCTTTCATAGGAGGGTCTTATAATTGCAAGATCGAATTTGTAGCATCCAGTGGGTTGTTGGTGCCGGCTGAGGAGCATAGTGCATAGTGATTTCAGACATGGGTTCTTCGTTGTAGGTTTTTATCTCATCATCACGCCAGCGAGGTTTGTTCTCGCTGGTGAGATTTTTTAGTCTGGAGCATGAAGATGAGAGTTGAAACCCTCCTTTCAGTTTTTGTAAGGCGTAGCCTTGGGTGGGTAGATTCAGGGTCAAGGGTTACGATGGGTCCTTCTCCACCGGGGAAACAATGTATAAGTCGGTCGTCGTTTCGCACCAAGCAAATTGCCTTTCATGAACGGTTGCTGGTCTTTCTGCTTAGTAGTCGTTGGGTATCGGGCCCCTCAAGGTAGTCGTCGTAGATGTCGCTCTCTTTCGTATTTTCCCGTTCGAAGAAGTGGGGCTCATTATGCGGTCAGCTAAGAGGCCAGCCTGACTCGCGGAGTCCACCTGCGCAACAACGAGCTTTCTGCTAGGGTCAATCGCCGCCGTTACGGGAGCGGTCGCTGGGTTGGGTGCAACAGTGTTATTTTAAAGAAGCCGTGCTATGGAGTCTTATCGTTGTTCAGAAGTCGTGCTAGTGAGTCGTATCGATGATATATGTATCATCTCTGGGCTGGGCTTCTGTACAGATTTACCATCTTCATCGTTTTTGAGACGAGTTAGGTTTTCGTCATGCCTGATTTGAACGGAGGGTTTCCGTTTGATTTTGCGGTTATGTAGAATTGCAGATTTCTTTTGGGTTCGTGTGTTCCTGGCAGTCATGCCCGCCTACCTTGTGGTGAGAGACAGTGATATCATATGGGTTGTAAGGCTTTTCATTCACTTTTTTCCGTGTTTGCCGGCGCATTTTCTAAAGCGTTGAGGTGTGTCTGACTTCAAGAGGTGAGTCTAACTTGAATTTTGGTTGTATACGAATAAGTTTATTGCAAATGGAGGGAATAGTTTTAGGCACTTCAGGCACTCCGGGACTTGAAAATTTAGGCAAATAATTTTGAATATGTTGGATTTTATGATTACGTTAAGAATTATAAATTGGCGTTAACCGTCCGAGAGTGCCCGATCAACAAAATGTTAAGATATGCATGTTTCTTTAGGGCTTCATGGATATAACCAATTTTATCATTTAAATTGCTGAGATCAGAAATTCTAAGTGCTTTAAAATATGAAAGATACAACTGAACGTGTAACGTGACGAGGGTGTCAAGAAGAGAAAATCAAAGAACGCCCGGAATGTGTCGGCCCGTGAAAAATGGTGTCCGGATCTAATTACACTAGTATCTACCAAAAAATGCAGCTGGTTCTCTATTTCCTTTTTAACTATAAATTTTTCTGTTGGGAAAGGCCATTTAGTTGTAACAAGAACATTTTAAAATTTAGATCGCGAGGCCACAGCACAAATACGTCGTCGACGTAGCAGACCCGAGTGATGGATGAACTGATAGATAGTGTAAAGGGGGCTTCCAAAGTTTTCCATGTATAAGTCTGCTCAAAAACCTGTTCATTGTTTGTAAAGAAGTTATTTCCGACGCACCGACAGGCAAGTTTAGTAAATGTATCAATGGTATATGGTAAGCGTAACACATCTGAATTATTTTTATCAACCAAGAAATCCAACATATCTTCCAGAAGTTCATCGCTGAACAGTGCTGTAACATCAAGACTCACCATTCAAAATTTGGGGAGGGAACGGTTTCCTCCCAGAACAATTTGCGGGTCGGACTAACTCGTTGTCCTTGTGTCTCAAAGGAAATAAAAACAGGAAGTAATCCAGAAAACATGTACTCTACAATGAAAGTGAGTGGTACAGTTGAGTGGCTGCAAACCAGGGTGTACGATTGTGAGTGGCTAGTTTAAGAATTTATGAGCTTAGGACTTAGAAGTTTGGACTCAGGAGTTAGAATTTATGAGCTAGGACTTAGGAACAGTGGAGCAGGGCAGACAGAGCAGACTTCCGAAGAAGACACCAATAAATAATCTGACTAACCTTGAAAGGATTCCTGAAGTCATTGGGAGGATCCTGGGGTCTCAATTTAGTATGAAGTCAATACCGAAACAGGGAAAGAAACTAAGGGACATTTGAAGGGCAAAACAAACAATTGAACTACAAATACAGAGCGCAGGTATTATAAACACAAGCCAAAATGAGGGTAGAAATAAAGTTTTAACAAATAGTAAGCTGATCAAAATTGATCAATAAAATGCATTCACTCACTCTCAATTGTTCAATTGAGAGTGAGTGAATGCATTTTATTGATCAATTTTGATCAGCTTACTATTTGTTAAAACTTTATTTCTGCCCTCATTTTGGCTTGTGTTTATAATACCTGTGCTCTGTGTTTGTAGTTCAATTGTTTGTTTTGCCCTTCAAATGTCCCTTAGTTTCTTTCCCTGTTTCGGTATTGACTTCGTACTAAATTGAGACCCCAGGATCCTCCCAATGACTTCAGGAATCCTTTCAAGGTTAGTCAGATTATTTATTGGTGTCTTCTTCGGAAGTCTGCTCTGTCTGCCCTGCTCCCATGCAAAGTGTCATCAAAGCAACATTAAAAGAGGTAAATCATCGGTAAAAATATGAATGAAAGATGCAATGCACAGCAGCCTTCAACAAAGCGTAAAATAAACCGGCATGTAAATAAAAAAGATGTAAATATATAATCTGCATTATATCAAGGAAGCGCACATCACTCAGAGAAATGACCTAGTCAATTTGACTAGTTTAAACTAGTCATACGAAGTAATATGAGATAGTTACACTTCGTTCAGTGACTCAAATTCGTTCGGCGGTTGCAACGGATTTTCTAAGTATATCGTTCACCCAGCGGGGCAGGTTCATTCCATTTGAGCTAATCAGAACACGCAACCGGCTGCAGCGCTGCAAGTTAGTTCAAATACGTCCAGATACAGGCTGCTGCTCAATCCAGTTGCACCATTGCCTTCTAATGAGTGAGTGCAGCAGCAGCGACAGCATCAATGATTAGATAGTATTCAGCAGCATTTACTTATACATCGAAGGTAGAACAGCTACTGTGGGTTGTGCAAGGCCAAACAGTAGCTGTTTGGCAGACTATCTTGATGACAGAAACAATTGCACTCTTTACATACATCTAGTCCTGGTGTCACATAATGTTACAACTTTTGAGCAGCTTATGACAGCACGACCTTATTCACCTGTTCATTTGACGAGTATAATTTGAATACAATATCTATCTGTGCAGGACTGACAAGCACTGTAGTGTGTGAATTCAGTGTGATTCGTGGTGAAATCTACCGGTTGATGTGAAATGTATTCGAATGGGCGTTTCAAATTTAAGTGTGACTTTTCGGTAACGTTGTCCCTATGTTGAAAACTGTTAAAATGTGCAACATATACGTCGTACAGTATACAAGCGACACGACCGAATTTTAATTACTTGAACATTTTCATATAATCTCTTGTAGCAAACCACGAGATAATATAAGAGCAGTCCGTCGGGCTACAACAATTGAAAGGCAAATTCCCATATTGCCTCACTTTTGTTGTAGTTTCCTGGGGTGTTCTGGGTTTTCTGGGTCTGTAGTTGAAATGTTGATTTGATAATGAGAAGCCTGTGAACAAATATATCAGCAGCCTGCACAAACATCCACTTTGGTTGCAGTGCAGCGACAGAAATAAACGTCAAACTCGTCAACCAACGGAGCACCCAAGGGGGCATAGCACCACTCGGTGCGCTACCTACTGACGTCGAGAGGTCTCCCACCACTATTTCAATTTGAATGTGTATATCATGGTGGATATAGAGGAATAACTGACGAAGGTATTTCTACATATACATTGTACTTCGTGTGCTAACCAAACTTCTGTAATGGTGAAATATATTTACTCTATTCTTTACAACATGGCACAGGAGATTTGTGATTAATTTGCCTCAAGGTTATGAATGTTATTAACTGAAAATTAATTTATCATATACGTAACATAGTTAGGGACTTAATTGTTTTACGTGGAGGTCCCTTGCCTAGCATATATTTAATTCCCCCCCGATGTTTGTTTAAAAGAAGCAGGTGGTTCCTCGCAGATCGTGTAACGTAGGAGACATTGACGAGTGATGGCCATTTGCGCACCTTGAAAATCACCGTGTCAGCGATAGGGGGAGGAGAGAGTAGATCAAATAACACTGTTTAGCGCAGGGTTATTTTTTATTGTTTAAAGATGGGAGGAGCCCACAAAATCCGTTAACGGATATTGTTTTATATTTACCAATGAGGTTGGGGTAGTAGGACGCCCCGCCTCTTAGATGACCCAAAAAGGTGAAACCTCTCCCTCATTGGAAGGATCCCTTCATACTCATGAAGATGGCCCTCCCACATTATATTCAGAGCAGCCCCGAACGACAGAGGGCAAAGACACACATTCACTCGCGATCGGCCGCAGCGGTCGGTCACAGAGACCCTTGCCTGCGGGCACAGCGAGCACAGACTCATGCCTTCGGGCACAGCGATAACACACACTTGCCCTCGGGCACACAGAGCAGACAGACTTGCCTTCGGGCACAGCCATCGGTCGTAGGCCCCCTACTCTACTCTACGCTCGTCTTACACCTAACACTTTTCTTCTTGATATTCACTTTGTTACTCTGTGTCCGTTATGACAATCAATTTTATATTAGTGCTCTGTTGAGTTTACCTATTGACTTGTTACTTTTCCTAATGAAAAATACTATTATAAAACCAATGTTTGATCATTCCAACCTTGATTTACCCGATTATCGCAACCTGGGAAAGTCGAACATAACAACAGCAGCAGCAACGACAGCAGCGGCAGCAGTTGAAGCAGCGGCAGCAGAGGCAGCAGCGGTAGCAGCGGCAGCAGCGGTAGCAGCGGCAGCAGAGGCAGCAGCGGTACAAGCAGCAGCAGCGGCAGCAGCAGCAGCGGCAGCGTCGGCAGTGGCAGCAGCAGCAGCAGTGGTATCAGAGGCAGCAACGCAGCAGAATCGACAGCAGCAGCAGCTACGGGAGCAAGGGTAGACGGGGCAGCTGCGGCAGCCATCACGACAGCAACGGCAGCAATGACAACGGCTGCAGTATGCAAACTATTCATTTGACTAGTTTGACAGTACACTAGCCAAATTGACCTGGTGATTAGCTTAAACTAGTCGAAACGACGGGTCTATTTTCCTGTGTGATGACAACTTAGACGAACTAATGTTGTCAAACAAGCAAAGTAATAAATAACTTCGAGCCATCAAATAGTAGTGTGACTAATTGGAAGACAAGCAAGCGCGTACAGTAGATTCACCGAAGAAAAGGTCAAAGCTTCAAAGCATTTCCCTAATGAAGTTGGAACAGAGACAATAAAAAAATCAGCTAGATAATATATAATGATATTACGAAGAAAATTGATATTGAATATATATTACACAACTGTCAAGTCTCCTAGGTACATGTAGGTACATCATGGTGATATTTATTACAGGTTTTCAATTAATCTGTGACTACAAAATATAAAAGCAGCGGGCAATCATACAAAAGTATAAAGAATAAACATGGACAATCAAATGAATAAAAATATGATTTTTTAGTTCAATACTTACAATTGAAGGTTCTTATCAGGAGGAAAAAATCATTAACTTATATAACACAATAACTCACCCAGGCAGAAGCTTCAATTAATGAATTTGAGTTTGAAGAGTTAATGATGGTAACTGGGTTTCCTATGCAAGCAATTCAATAATACTGGCAAGCCCGTGAACAAATAATTACCTTCGTGCAACGAACAGAAAAATAAGTTGAACGAAGTGCATGAAATGCAAATAAAATGATTATTGTAAGAATTGAAAGAGAAGGATTGCGTTGAAAAGATATCAACACTACCAGGGGAACATGCCCCCTTACCAGCACAAGCCATCTCTTGCAATGAGATTATAAATTGAAGCACTGCCCTATTCGTTGTTTTTTTCATGCAGCTGTCATTCGGTGGCAAGGCGACGAGTCGAGACGAACCGAGGCTGGTTAAGACCCGCGGGACTCGAGGGTTTCGGGAACCCGGGGGACTTGGAAGACCATGAGGATTTGGGTGGACCCACTACGACCCTTCCGGGGCCCTTTGGAACACCCTTGAGACTCTTTGTGACTCCTTTGAGAAACTTTGGGACAAGATTGAAGCCCCTCTGAACCCTGGGACCCCTGCCTCCCTCTGCCCACGCTGTAAAAAAACAAACACAGAAATGCATGAGTAGAACAATTAATTATTACAGTCCGCGGATAACTGGCACAGAGGGCGAGGGTCGCGTCGAGGCTGGTCGAGGTGCGTCGAGATCAGTCGAAACATGTTGAGGCGAGTCGAGTTGGTCGAAACGAGCCGAGACTGGCCGAAATGATTCGAGGCAAGCCGAGATGAGCTGAGACGAGGGGGCCCGGGGAGCTCCGGGGATCCGGGGGACTTGGGTTACCCTCCGGGATTTGTCGGGCCCTTTTGGAACCCGAGGTACCTCTGCCACCCCACTCCCACCCAAAAATGCTTGAGTGAAAAAATTTGTTATGATAGTCCACATGATTACTAGCGCAAAGGGGAGAGCCACGTCGAGGCTGGTCGAGGTGCGTCGAGATCAGTCGAAACATGTTGAGGCAAGTCGAGTTGGTCGCGACGAGCCGAGACTGGCCGAAATGATTCTAGCTAAGCCGAAATGAGCTGAGACGAAGGGTCTCGAGGGACCCGTGGAGCTCGGGAAGACCAGAGGGACATGGGTTACCCTCCCGGATTCACCGGGCTCTTTGGGAACTAAGGGACCTTAGCCCCCCCACCCTATCTCCTTAAACAATAAGTGCGAAATCAATATTCTGAGCAGTTTTTCTGCCCATGACGAACTGCCCTTACTTTCTTCTTCGTGATCCACAATTTTGTCATGTATAATAATGCTGGCAAATTGGTGCGGGAGTTCCTGATTGTGATTTTGTGAATAGTTTTTTTTTTTCTTCATATGTCGTTTCTGGGGTTGACCTGGAGTGCGTAACTATAGAACCTTGTGACGCGTTGCGGTTGGAGTTGATCAAATCCGTGAAGTCATTGACCTTGTACCATTTTCGATGATACTATCTTTGCGCACTAGCGCGCGTGCATATTACTCATGGAATTCTGCGTGGTTGGAGGCGGAAATTCGTTTCATTTGAGTCTAGTCTTATAAACTAGACGGAAATTCGTTTCATTTGAGTCTTGTAAACTAGACCGCGTAGCTGTAAACAATTTGTTGCATTGCTTCGGAGCTTACTTTGTCTGTGCAGCCGTAAACCTTACTAGTCTCAACGATGATACCTGTGCACACTAGCGTGCGTACATGTTACTCATAAAGTTCTAAATGATTGGATGCGAGGATTAGTTTCGTCTGAGTCTTTCCTGAATAACTGAAGTGAAACTATAATCGACCTAGGCCGCGTAGCGTTCTAGGTCGTGTTGCGTTGCTGTCGGAGCTGACTTTGTCCGTGTAGCCGTAAACCTTGAACCAGTCTCGACGATGCTATCTGTACGCACCGGCGTGCGTACATATTACTCTTGAAGTTTTAAATGATTGGAAGCGTGGATCCGTTTCGTCTAAGCGTTTTTCTTGTGCGCACCAGCATGCGTCTACATTGGTAAAATGTTAAAAAAAATCTAACTTTAACAGTTTTTTATTTTATATATAAGTATATATATATGTATATACATATATA
>SDVV010008118.1:0-17373 GCA_016164225.1 Gammarus roeselii | reverse complement strand
ATATTATATATAGCCACACATATTTACACATGTATATTTTAACAATAAATTTCAATGTAACCATGATTACATAGGTAAATATTTTTTGTATCAGTGGTACTGCTCAATTTGACATCAATACTCATATTGCAAAAATGGGCTGTTACAACCTTTACAAATGCATAAGTACATTTCTAACACTGTGCTACGCACCGTCAAATTGTAACAGCATCCTCAGTGTTGTCCTCACCGTTATTGTTACATAGCAAGGTATGCACAGACCCAACAATGCATATGGGCAATCAGTTAATTTTGTTCAGAAACTCAGGTATCAAGAAAGTTGTTGGCTGGAAATACTGCATTGAATTTTACGACATCAAAACAACTCCAGAAGAGTACATAGCAATTGATACACTTTAAACTTCTTTTATTCTTTATTTGCCGTGTTGCTTAGTTAAAAAGAACTGCATGGGCATAGATATGTGTCATCACAAATATATGTAGCTGTAAACAATACCCATTTTGACTATGAATTAGTAATATTTAGGTAGCTACCCAAATTATCCAGTCAATGATAGTTCATACCGCAGCATATCAGTGAAAAAAATACCATATGCTTACCTTTATAGATGTTTTTTAGTGTGTTGGCATGGACCTATTTTTCACCAACAATGCTGGTTGGGTCAACCTGTCAAGAGATTCTCAATAGTTTTACTTTGGAATAAACACACATTTTAGCATGAACATGCAAGGTAACCCTGCTAAGCTAATCCAATGTTTGAACATGAAATAACTCTTGCTCCAACATGATTGGAGCAAAGTGGAAAATTATTTAATGTCTGGGGTGACTCCCCGCTTTTCCCTACCTCTGGAATAACTCGGCAATAAAGATCACTTACATTCTATTGTGCAGTTCATAACAACTGATATAACCCTTATGAGCCAAGTGTTTTGCTCTTATATCAAGACTTTTCAAACAAGTAGCTATATAAGAAAAATTGTGCAAGAGGAGCACGTATCTCGAATTTGTGAGGACTACCTGCAATATTGGAGGCGAGTCCCTGCACCATTAGGGGTGACTCCCAGCACCACAAGGGGGAAATCCATCACACCATTAGAGGTCACTCCGCTCACCATAAGGGGCCACTCCCCGCACCATTAGCCCTTGTTGACAATGATTATTCATCCAGAGATATGCAAACAATGATTATCCACAACACAGGCAGTGGTATCTCCAGTCCTCTTATGCCAGCAGAAGGGCCACTCTCATATAAGAGCTCCCTTGTAGGTCAAATTAGCATCCAGCTGACAAGCACAAAAGGATGGGATGATAGTTACATTTTTGGATTAGACAATAAAAAACTAAACATAACCAGCTGCCATGAGTTAACGATAACACTGTGAAAGAGAATAGCATAAACAAGACACCAGGGCAAAATGTCCTACAGAAACAAAACGTTTTGAAGGATATTACCCTATAGTGCAGAGGTATTCTGCTACAGTGTGTGAGTTTCCCTAGATGATGTAGGAGTTACACCTAATATTGTGAGAAGTCACCCCTAATGGTTTGGGGTCAGCCCTATGGTGCGGAGTCACCATTACTGGTGCGGGAGATTACCCTTACTGGAGATATTCCGCACGAGAACTCCCTGCATGGACCATTAGACAAAACTCCTCTCACTATATAGGTTGACTCCCCTTGCTATTAGGGGTGACTCACGACACCCATAAGGTTATTTCCCACTCCATTATAGGGTGACTGACAGCACCATTAAGGTGACTGACAGCACTATTAAGGGTGAATGACAGCACTATTAAGTGTGAATGACAGCCCCACTAAGGGCGACACACTGCACACAGGGTGTGCACCATTGGGGTGACTCCCTGCACTATTGGGGTGACTCCCTGCACCATTGGTGTGACTCCACACACCATTGGGGTGACTGCCTAAACAATTAGGGGCGTCTCCATGCACCATTGGAGTAGCTTCCCGCACAATTGGTGGTGAATTTCCAATTAGGGCAGATTTCTTGCACCATTGGGTGTGTGTGATCTTTTGCACCGTCAGAGGTGACTACCATCATCATTCGGGGTGACATCCCACATCACGTGTGGGGTCTCTTTCCACAATGAGAGGTGGCTTTGATGCCGACTCCCCAGACCATACAGGTGACTGCGTAGAACATATGGGCAACTCGTGAGCCCATAAGGGGCAACTCTCCAGACCATAGGAGGCTACTCTCAATATCACTATAATTTAGTTCTTATTGAGACTATCATTAGAAATAGCACAAGTAAAACTGTACATGAATTCAACTACAAAACTTATGTGTATCCAAGCTGGATACATATAAGTAGTTACTAAAGTGCCAAAACGCGGATGTGAATGAATTAGATAGGTTGTAATTAGGGGTGCCAAAACAGATAGGCCATAATTAGAGGTGCCAAAACGTGGATGTGAAGGAATTAGATAGGCCACAATTAGGGGTGCCAAAACGCCAATGTGAAGGAATTAGATAGGCAATAATTAGGCGTAACAAATAGGCTTTTAGTGAAGGATTATAGATAGGAATAAATAGCGGTGGGGGAGGGATTGACCGGAGTCTGGCCGCGGGACCTGCTCCTGGATACAGGGTCCGTAAACGGCCTACTAAAGGAATTAGATAGGCCATAATTATAGCGTCTAAATGCAAATATGAAGGAATAAGATGGTCTGTAACCACATAGAGACAATTACTCAAGTGGGTTTCAATTTAGCTATGACAGTTAGCGATTCTATCTCTGGATGTGCGGTCGTTATGAGTTTGCGAAGGAAAATGACTTTGTCGCATTTAATGTAAATATTTTCAGAGTTTCGTCAGGATTCAATGTTAAGAAACGTTCTGGTCAATTGCTTATGGGGTCTGTAACCACATAGAGACAATTACTCAAATGTGTCTCAATATAGCTATGACAATTAGCGATTTTATCTCTGGATGTGCGGTACACTTGGAGATTAGTTTTCCATGCGGGAAATTTCAGTTTCCTTATGGTATCTGGTTGCTTTCATTTACGATTGCTTACGTACGGATTATGAAGATGTACGTTATTAGAACTTGTCAACGCTATATATGATTGTTTTGGAATATTTCGCACGGTAGGAGGGCATGATATATCTTACTATGTTTGTTATTGAATGACTCATTTGAATAGAAGCCAATGTTTATTCATGATATTTTATATTGCACGATTGCTATTATTGATTTAATCCACTCGCTTTGTAGCATTTAATGTATATATTTTCATAGATTCGTCAGGATCCAATGTTAAGAAACAAACGGCTGCAGATACGTTCACGTTTTTTCAGATGATTTTTTTTCTGTAGACAATGAAACAAGATTTATTTATACACATATATTAATGGATTAAGATACACATTTAGGTGAATATTTTAGGGTTTTGGCACAACATTCACGCATGTTTGAAAAACAGATTACAGGTTGACAATCAATCATGTTCAATTATATATATGTATTTGATATACATAGAATCATTTACATCATTATTATGGGTTTCGCTACAATTCTTTCGAATGCATATTTTTTTCAATGCCTATTTAGGTGGACAATGAGACAAGTTTATTATAATAATTTATATATTTTATATACATACGAGCATACAAGGATTATTTACATTTTTTATGAATATTTAGAGGATAAAACCTGTTGAGGTACACCTACTTTCATCATTAAGTAGACTACATACGCCGAAGACGGTCTCATCCGGCTTGCGTCTCTTCCACGTTAAATCCATTTCTTTATCGATTTCATTAGCCAAGTCACATCGCTTCCTCTTTTTAGTGACGGTAGGTTTATTTTCAATTGATTTTTTGGGAATGTCCGGATGCCCGTAGGCAAGAGTTATGCATGCGTCGAGATAGTAGTTCTTATTCTCAAATTTACTGAGGCAGTTTATTGATAGTGCGTACAGCTTGGAGTTGGCATGCTTGCGCACAAATGTTGTGTATTGTCTCAAAGTGTGTGTATGTTTTCTGGTTATGTATATCTCTGTATTGTTCATGTTTGATTCTGGCTTGTGTCTGGTAATTGACACCTTACGAGCCGATTTTGTTGCGTCGGACTCAAGCAACATGCTGTAACACTTGGGTTGTAAGCAGATGATTTCACTCGGGTAGTCATCAGCTGTTTCGCTTGTCAGTAGTCCTAGCTGTCCTTTCGTGGATTCATCGAACAAGGGGTGATTTATGGGATAGTTGGAGAAGTCCCGGTATTCAGCAAGGGGTGCTTGGCGCATTTTCCCTTCAATGTCGCCCATGCCTTTAAACTGGATCAGCAACGAGTCTGTGTCCGAGTAGATGAGCGAGACGTTGTCACCGTAGCGTGGCTTCAGTGTGTCATCGAAGAAGCTGTAGACTTTTGCTTTTGTTTTTTCAAGCACGAAATATCCAACTTGGAGTGGATGAACCATACGGATATTGTTTTGCTTGAGGATCATGATGACTGTTTCGGGGCCGATAACGTAGCAGCTTTTCAGGAGCGGGCTAGCAGCGTGTTCCCGGGACTCGTTGTGGGTGCACACGACTTTTGCCTCTAGACTTCTGTTGAGCTGGTTGAACAATAGCCTACCGTATATACTATTGGATACAAGTTTGAATAGGGACCTTTCAGAGGAGTTCGTAGGCTCCTGACGTTTCTGGATATTTTTCATGATGAAGGTTATGAAGACCGGTTCCTGATTGATGCGAAAAATTCGATGTATATTGGTGACTACTATTCCTTGCCTTAGGAGTACTTGAAGAAGTTACAGGGCCACGAGGTAGTCAGTTTGAGGTAGTTTTCTTGCAACAAGCTTACGATCTGATCGTTTTCTGTTTTCGAGATGTTCTGAGCCAGCCAAGAGTTGGTTTTTGAAGGGCGAAACATCGTCCAAGGTAATCTCTTTGTGATGTAGCAGGAGTGGCAGCTCATCTGTTTTTCTTGCAACTTCATCGCTGACTTGGGTATCCACGCAGACAATGTAAGTATAATCGCCAGAACAGTCTGTGTTTACCAAGTCGAATGCTTGAATTTCTTTCGGTGTGAGCTCGAGGATTTTGTCAATGATGAGGGGTTCGCTCAAGCATCCACCATAAGAACTGTTGAAGTCCCACATTGCTGCTGAAGACATGGGTAATGGGGATTGTTTATCTCGGTAAGACCTTTTGTCAACGTCACGAATCCGCCTCGTGTGTTTTTGACAATCAAGTTCAGGAGATCGATATCTTTGACCAGCGTCAGTTTCATCTTTCCTTCGTAGAGGGCGGCTTGCATTGCAAAGCCAGGGACGCTCACAAAATGGACTGGGTCCAGGGTATAGTCGCGTGTCATGGTCTCCCTAAACTTTTGGAAGACTTCGGCCAGCAGCAGCGTGTCGATGAGCATGTATACGATCATGTAATCACGCAATGTCTTACAGTCTGCTGCCTCCCACATCTCAATCACTTCAGCATAATCAAAGTCCGATATTCCTTTCTCTCGCATTTGACTGTAGAAGGCTTGTTGCGATGGGATCTCAGTTTGGTCCAGCACAGAATCCGATGTGATGGCATCGTAGCAGAAATGTTATTTTTGAGTGGCGAGGTCTAGAACCTTGTCACTGGAACCGAGACTTGTGAGATGGGATTTGAGAAGTGATATGTCATGCCCACTATCTTTAAGATTTTGTGACAAGACTGTCTAAACTTGAGTTGAGGAAAGAACGAGTCGATAAAATTGACACCGTACTTCCTCGTGGCATCGTTCTAGGAGAAAGAGATGCTGAACATTTTATCTGATTGTTTTGGTAAAACATTTCTTTTGGAAAAGTTTTTACCGTCCAATCCTCTCAGTATGAAGCGCATGTCATAGGCCGATGCATTGTGAGCAATACAGGGCATGAACCTGATTTTCTCCGTTATTCTCATGTTACAATTAGAACAAAGAGTCCCAATGTAGTTTCCTGTTATTACTTCTTTATTGGGGCCGAAGACACCGTCCACGTAATGGTTATGATGACGTACTCGTTTTTTACCCTTTTCTCCAAAAGCGTCTCCGCAGCATTCACATGTTTTGCTTTCACAAAATTTTTTCACGTCTTGTTTTATGAGGACGGGGATGGGGAACAATGGTAAGGTTGACATGCATTCATTATAATCCAGCAAAATATTCTTAACAAGATGTGTCTCCATCTCCTCAAGGGGAACTGTAGTCGAATTGACTACTTTGTGCTTTACAATTTTCCCGTCTTTATCCACAAGAGTATAGCTGTACATGCACAACTTGTGTATGTTGACTAATGTTTCCCCTCTTGGGTGGGCTCCAGAACAGATTCACAGTCATAATAACGTACAACAGGGGGTTTCATTGTTGCATGCATGACTTAGAATTGGTACATTTCGCCTTCTTCAGGCATATCGATGTTTTGCAAGCATGTACTGGACGAACATAATTTTACATGACCATCTTTTCTGCTTTCGTGCATGTCTTGCATGCAGAAGGATCAATAAAAGTGTTCACTATAGTTCCTTCTTCTACATGTACGCATAATTGTAGTGAAACATGGAATGAGTGCGACATGATTAGCATCCAAGATTTGTACTAAATGGATCGTGCGCTCCTCACTGGCCTCTAAACTGCCTCTGTATACACTAACCAGCCCATAACATTCTCTCTCTTTAGTGAGCTGATATAGTCTAATATTGACATCACAACCTCTTTCTATCTTTGGTAAATCTTTTAGAGCCACAGGTCCGTTCAAGGGAAGATTTGGGAAGGTGAAATATGTGTTTTTGTATGGGAGATGAGTTAACTCCGACTGTCGTCTATCATTTGAGAGATATGTATTTTTAGGTAAATAAAACGGGCAATCATGCTTGTCAGGACGCAATTATTGTTTTTCGTTTTGATATCGACTATATGGTGCCTGCCTCGACAATTTTTGGGCCAAGGAACATAACTACCCATTCGTTTTGTTCTTTTAGTCCCTGTTATGTAGAATTTAAAGTCAACAGCGGTCACTGTATTAATGTTCCAGCCACTACCTTGATACTCATGTATTTTCTAATTTATTTTGTGAATCGACCCCGAGATCCTCAAACAATTCACTTATATCCGCTGTTTCTGTCAGCTGGACCGCTTTTGTGTTTAATATCCAGTCCTTCTCATCTATAGATGCATCCTTCATTGTTTTCCCAATTGTAACCCTCGCGGTGCATTGGAGTCTTTGGAATGTTCCTAATTTAGTTTCAATGTGCTTCACAAGTTCCCTGCATCCTAATGTTATCACGGATGATATGTTGACGTGTTCAGTGATTGGATAAATGTCGATGTTACGAAATGGCGGTCCAATATACCTTCAGAGGTTGGTGGGTGAAATATAGCCTCACCCGAATCATCCACTGCATTATCCGAATCTGGATCCGGATCGACAGTAGACGGGTCCTGAATCAAGGAGAGGACATCAGCACATGGCTCAAAAGGACACGGTGCCACCGCATCAGCAGATGGCTCAACAGGACACGGTGCCACCGCATCAGCAGATGGTTCAACAGGACACGGTGTCGTCGCATCAGTAGAGCGACGAATGGCTCATTAGTAGCCTGAACTCCGGGTAGTTCCAAAGACGGACCAGCAGCACCACCACCGGGTTGCGGGCTTCCGTCAGGACTTATGGACGTTGCGACGCTTACGGTAGGAATTGCGGATATTGCGACGCTTACGGTAGGGGTTACGGATATAGCGACGCTAGGGCACGGGACACTCCCTGCATCCTCCAACAATGGCGCATCTGCCATTACCATATCGTCTCAATTCATTCTACAAGAATAAAGAAAAATAGATTAACAAAACAATTCGAAATATACTATCAAAGTTACAGAAAGACATCTCTACAATCGAACAAAATATAAACATGTTTGAATTACTTACATCTCGAGTGAAAATATGACCGAGACCAACAAGATCAACCCTGCAAATCATGCACGAGCTGCGCTGTTCACCGATTTATCCATCAGTGTTCGATAACTTGGGAAATATATCATTCACTCAGAGCCCCCCGCTACGCTGCCAGATGCACGAAGCAAAAAAAAAATCAAAACGAAACCTGTACGGCACTGCAATCATCGTCCCTTGTGAGGAGGAAAGGGTTGGATGGGTGTGTGAGTCATATAAAACTGACCCTGCTTAGTGGACGGATACACACACCCCTCGCTCGGCGCTTCGTGTGTACCTCCTCTGCCTTGACCTGCACATAGCCTGCCATCCACCTCGGCCTGTACATAGCCTACCTTCCGCCGCTTACCTTCGTGTACCCCGCCTCGCTCCGACCCCTTGATCCATCTCGCCTGCTTGAACCACCTCATCATCACGGAGGTGTTCAGGAAGACAAACCAAATTGTTTCATACAATTGCAACCATAAACGCTTCTCATTCGTCGAGGGAGATAATTTCGTATCGGCAACGATGTCAACATTTAAAGTAATCCTTAGTATACTCAAGATGAAACCGAATGCTTCTATCCGGATTCGACAGGATAGTAGCAGTGTCGATATACTCTGCAACCAAGATGGGTGTTCAGTGATGTTTTTAAACTCAAAGTCGTCTGGTCACAGATCTAAATTACTTCTTCACCCAGATTCCATTTCGAGTTTCTTAACACAAGAAACTACAATCATGGATATGATACAAGATTCTTCATACTCTTTCGCCGAGCCTCGTGGATTTAAACGCTCATTGGAACAAGCCGAAAATGAAACACGACCTAAACCAAAATATGAAATGGTAGATTCCACAACCAACAGCTTCTACTCCGGTGCTCAACAATACTAAGATAAGACACAAGATCAAGACGGACAGGACCATTCTATTGATGTAGTAAATAGCTATAACCCTCTTCAGGATTATGGGAACAATGCTAGAATATTTGATATTCCAGACAAAGCCTACACTGGAGCGTCAGTATATACCTTTGGATCATTTCCCGTAGTTTCTGAAGACATCGCAGAATGCCCGAACCGTCCTTTATCTATGTAAATTATTCCATCTCACGTTGACTGATGTCTAACGACAGATTAATTGGAATTGACGATAAAGGCGGGTAGATGACATCGTCTCCATACTCTACATCTACTTCATCTACATAAATTAAATCAGGATTGGGTTCAATGCTACTCAAATCAAATCGGAAGCTGTGCCAAATCCCCATGATGAAGTAAACCGCATTCGAAAATATCGCCGGGTTGATGAATATTGAGTGTAGAATCCCCTTCTTCGTGTGAGTGAACTCTATTTGATTCTATTAATAAACCTGATGAACTATTCTGATTACATTCATTAAGAATAGGGTCGAAAATATGAGTTATCTGAGGGGGGTATTCACTTAAAAATACGATACTATCCTGATTCTGTTCTAAATAATTAGACCAAGCGTTACAAGCGTATTCAGTAGTGCCAAGTTTTCTGGATCGTTAATGGATCCCACTAGGTTCAACGGATCAGGAAAGTGACAATATGAAGCTAGTATGGTTTCCCTATATAGAAACGAGACTTACTAATCTTATCGGAGACACGACTTCAAATCTTGTTACACAGATCGAACTCTAGAGTACACTGTTCTCGAGAGGGAGAATGCATTCACCTTAAATACGACTCCATGTATGGGGAGGCATGACGTCATAAGCCCTCTCACTTTCTAAACCATATTCTGAATATATACATCCCGTAAATGCTCATGTGAAATAAGGCCGGTAAAAAACGAATGTATATACACCACAAATCTACAAAAAAATGATAAACACGAGAGGTCAATAATTTGCTGTGGTACCCCGTATAGATGCGATCTCGACCTTAGCTGTCTCGCTAAATGACACTAAAGAATATTGATCGAGCTAATGCGGTTACATGGGTACAGTATTGGAAAAATAAATAGAGCTTTAGTCACAAATAGTACGAGAACACTTTCGCATGAAATGATGAAAGCACGTGTACCTCAACAAGTTACAACCTGTAAATGATCATAAAATGTAAATAATCCTCGTATGCTCTTATGTATATAGAATATAAAAATAATAATAATAAACTTGTCTCATTGTCCACTAAACTAGGCCTTTGAAAAAAAAGGCATTGGAAAGAACTGTAACGGAACCCACAATAACGATGCTAATACACCAATTATACCTAAAATATTTTGCTACATGGAAGATGCAAACCAATATATCCTAAAAATTCATATAACTGAATGAGGTAACCATTCAAAATTCGGAAAACAATACAAATTCAACATAAATCAACCGAGCATTACTAAGTATACATAACACAATATAATACCTTACAATAAATCCGTATCGTTCAGCTACTCTCGCTATTGGAACGCTGCGTCAGTGGAACAACGATATATCTGGTTCAAACCTGGATAATGCGTTATGGAGTATACAGATTCTCGTAACGAAGCTGCTGCATCAACCCAAAATACAAACATCAACCCGCCAACTACCAAGTTATTGCATCATACTATTCCTATAAATACTATATACATATAAAACAAACGACCGGAAAAAAATACACAGAACATTGCCTAAATTCAATATCAGGCTGGTACCAGGGCCGAACGCACACCAAGGCTGCAAATCGAGTTATAGAACATTCCTACCACACTATGCCTATAAAAAATATATAAAGATAATCGAACAGAACTCACATAATATCCCAATCCAACCACCACGAATCCACCAACCAGCCTCCGAATGAGTCAAATATACCACAGCTAGATAAGAATACAAACATATATGTACCAAAAAAATATATAGAGTTATAATCCAGACAAAAATATATAACGCAACATACACTCAAAACATAGAAATAATGACAAATCAGTCATGGAAAAATACAATTCAAATAAGAAATAGGAGCAATCTCACCTATATTTGCCAAAGCGCATCCAACTTTTGGTCTAGGGTAACGAGCAACAGTTAGTGACCAATTATACCCCAATTCAGCCATCTAACGGAGAAAAAACATATATGAATACAATGAATATCAAAATACAATAAAATGAATTTTTTTCAAAACATAAGCCTTGCCAATGTATATTTGAAAGCATGGGGCCGAAAGCCCCCGCCCCCTTCCACCCCTTCGCGCTGTCCGCCTCCCTTATCAATGACTACGACCCACATCCGGCCTCGCGCCGCTGACTCCGGCCAACCCCTGCCGCACCGCTAATTATGCCATATCTTATTCCTCCGCATTTGTGTTTTCGCGGTCTTTGACGCGCCTCTTAAAGGTAAATCTATTCGGTGTCAACATGTAGGTGCATTAAATGTTGTGGTTAACGATACAGATTAGCTGTAATGATTCACCGTTTTCTTGGTCTATTTATTTGTATATCATTTTAAATACATTATTCAGTTAAGATATTTAATGGTTTGTTCCCAAATCAGAAAAAGATCCGAGTTGTCATTAAGGAGACGCCCACGATCAGGACGATTGTTTAAGGCTCTCGTATGAGCTTTGTTACCTTATTTATGAGTATCAAGCTCAAAAATGTTGGCCTGAGTGATAATTGTCAGAAATGTCCCGCGCCGAAATAAGACACTACTCGAACAGCAATAAATCGTACGATGCCAATGTACCAAACAAGTAAGGGTGTCTCATATCAGTGGTTCTCCCCGTATGATGTAGGTCCTTGAACAGTGTTATTTGGGAACCTGAGAACTGTTGAGTTTAAATATTCGGGTTTGCCAACTTATGCAAAATCAATTTAATTTTGTTTCGGCATTATAACTATTTACTTTTGAAGTTTTGATGGCTGTTTATATAGGAGTCTTGGTTTTATATTTTACGTTTATGATGGTGCATAGCCAGGAAATGGTTTGACGTGTAGCTACATCAAACCATTTCCTGACTATGTGTAATTAAATTTTTTGGTCTCTATGAAATCAAAGGCCGATGCGTAATGTTCTGCGTAGTTACATTAATTTACAGTTTAACCCTTTACTTGTAATTAAATTAAAAATAACGTGCAAATCAAAGAAAACTTCTGATTAAAAAAATATTTTTCGGTGGAAATGAGTTAAGTAAAATAAAATAAATGCTAAGATAAATCAATTTAGTGAGATTTAATCCTGTCTAGATCAGTGTCCTTTCAGCAGCATTTGGTTTTTGTTTTTTTCCTCTTCCAGCCACAACTGCAAGGTACGCAGTCTCACAGTTTTCTTTTCTTCTTTTCGGAATTTTGACATTTTGACTGCGGGCAAAAAAGTCTTCTCTCCTTAACATAAATCATTGGTTCATATGGTACAAAAATTGATTATTTTTTAATTTCACGTTTCAAAATAGGATTTCCCGAAAGGGTAACAACGACGTGGGCAAGGTCTCAGCCAAGGCCAGATTCAATGATATTCGTGTGCTATCTTATGAGATTATAAATTTCTAATGTTAGTAAATTTATCAGCTACAATATTGTATTGCAAATTTTACTAATGATCGAGATATAACAAAATAGCGCCTATAGCTGTTTCTTGTTGGTAGAAAAAATATTAAGTTAAGTTTTCTTATGTTACGATTTATTATTATTTCGGCTAATAGAAAATTCAGTGTTTTATATAACTGGAACAGGTAGATACATTTAAAACATTTTTGTCTGAATAAAATATGTTTTCTGTTCAGTTTATTTTTCCTAAAAAATTCATGAATTTAATGTAAACATTACTTTAGGTCAACCATCATTTCATACCTTCTTGGCTATATTTTGTACAATTGCTTTAGTATCGCATGAATTTATCACCCTAAATTCATTAATAAACCAATAGTTCTTTAGAATCTAAGTTGATTTTTTTTATTTCATTTCGAATTATTATGTAATGTATGCAAATATTGAAGTCCATCATCCACTAACGTAATCTAAATTGTTATGGACGTCGATCATGTGATCATGTGTCAGTTATGGCATTTTACAGCGATGAACGTCGATCATGTGATCATGTGTCAGTTATGGCACTTTACAGCGATGAAGGTCGATCATGTGATCATGTTTCAGTTATGGCACTTTACAGCGATGAACGTCGATCATGTGATAAAAATGCATTTAAAATCATAATAGAAATATATGTGATGCATCTAAATGATTTTTTTAAATAATTCGTTTATTCAACAAATTTGCTGCGGTCACGGCGCGCGTCAGAGCTCCGGTCCTGAAGGACTCCAGTCTAATCTAATCGCAATATTCGAGTGCCCTGGTCATTTGTTCAGAAGAACTCGTCCAATAAAACTATAGAAAATCAAGATTTTGCTGCACAAAAAATTTAATAGCCAGTATTTTTTACTCAAGAGCAAAACAGAAGTGCTAACACAACGAATCGAATTGCTCGTAGAACACCACCAATATTTTTTGATCTCAACCAAATTGTGTTGTTATGTAATAATTATTATATAACTGAAATCGCAGAAATGAACATTCTATTCACCTCAAAGTTCGTCACATTCGTTCAATTTGGAGGTTTTACCGAATGAAACTCAGAAACAGTGCCGATAAAATCCTTTCCTATGTTATAAAATGTATTTAGTTCAATACACCAAGGTAAGTTTTTCGTGTACGAAAAATTACACAACAAAACATATCATCTCTTAAAAATTGTTTTACAACGTATTATGTGTCACATATTAGTTGGTATCAGTCGCAGGCTTACAGTTGTTAAGCAATCTCATCAGATGTTCATATTGCGTACACTTAAGTTAGCCCAACGTCCTGCAAAATAACTGGATACACTGAATCAGCTGAGATCAACACGCCCTCATTCGAGGAGGGAATTTGAAGTGCTGCAGTCAATTCAGACATGTTTTGAAATGACGGAAAAATAGAAGGCATCTTCACATTAATGAGAGCATCAATTGAAATATTTTATGACCCAATTATATGCATAAATCAAGAAATGCATCCATTGGGTAAACGTATACGTGTGGTTTTAATTCTGGACTGCAGCTGTGAGTAGACTATTAAAAATATTGTTGGCGGGGTAACACGAAACCGAATCCGTATTTATTAGTAATGATCTATAGTGTATGAAAGTGTGAACTAAATTTGTGTTCCAGGCATAGTTATCTTAATTATCATGGTTCATACACATACATCTCACATAACAAGGAATACATTATGACATGCTACCTCCCCGGAAACTTTGCTTCCATCACAAAGCCTCGTCCAGAGGCTGGAGAGCTGGGGTGTCAGGACGCGCTGCTGAGCTTCAGTCGGTCACATAGTTGGGTCCTGCTCAAGCTCATGATCCGGGACATGGAGGAGTGGCTTGACTTAGGATTTTTGTCGACTTTTGGTGGATCATGAGGGAACTTTTCAGGAGTGTTTTACGTTCGAGAAGGGATAAAAAGTTGAAGCAATGTGACTTACTGGACATCAAAAAAGTGGATCACCATATAAGGCTCAAGCAAATTAGTATTGCTTGTAAGTGATCGCGTTCATGAAGGTGGAGTTTGCCAACAGTATTAAAATGTTTTCCGAATCCTAACACTGATGAAAGTAAAGAGTTCCGTCCGAACTACATGACCGATAACTGCACTGTTCAGTGACAACATGCAGACAATGTTCTGTGGATCATTTCATTTTCAGTATAGAATGTTTCATGTCACTGAAAACTAAAAACCTAGGATGCGTCAACACCTCAAGCGATTTATGTACTTGGTGGTTTGGTTATATATGTATACCCCAACAAATCAATCAATACAGTAAATGCTTCACCGCCGCACTGTTAAAATAACATGTAAAAACAACAGATAATTTTAAATACTTGTCCGTTTGAATTTCCGTTGTGTAAAATTTAAACATTTCTGCGTTATTCAAGCGGAAATTGTCCGGTGTAATACATTACTGGATAAATCACATATACTCCGATAGTTCAGCGGATTCCCAAATTAACATTCCGACAAAATGTTGGAATATCTGATCGATTACCGTTATTTTTCCGTACTTAAATTACACCGGACTAATTCAGTTTTTTCTGTTGTCCAACCATGCCGAACATCAATAATTGTCCGTCGTTTTACCACCTATAATAATTGGTTCATATCGGCTATGAAATCAGTTAATCGAACTGGAAAGATAAACCAAAAGAAGCACTAATAATTTGGAATGCATGTCCCGCTCATGTGATAGAAATCGTTAGATTTGTTTTGCGATTATTCCAATTATTATGTATTTTTATCAATGCAAATATCCAGCTAAAAATAATATCAAGATAAAGTGAAATGACGTATAGCGAGATAATTGTATGTAGAAAACATACAATATATATCGAACTAACCATTAATGAATACACTGGTCCACATTCGGACGAAGGTTCAGTGGGCTTTGTCCGGTGGCATATGAGAACAAATTTTATTTATAAATGCCTTCGTGTGTTTACAAGTGTTTACAAAAGTAAAAAGACAACAACAGGGCTCTTGGCCCAAACTGGGTTGCCTTTTGAAAGTCAGAATATTAGTTCTGAAGTAGAACGTCTATATATAAGGGAGCATCATGCTTGTGTGGATTTTCTGTTATTATAGATGAAAAGAGGGAAAGTTTGTAGGAGGAAATAACATTTAACGATGATACTCATGAACAACTCATATTAGCGACTTGAAGAGAAAACCACCGACCTACGATGTTGATCTAAGATTGTCACAGTTTTATTCCTCGTTTAAATGCCGTGGTCAAGTTGTAAGCAAATATGACAGCAGTGCTAGTGTTTGGTGATGAATGACATTAGTTCGAGCCTCGGCAAAGAATAGGCCGTCTTGTGTTAGCCGCCTAGATTAAAAGCCCTCCAAATAATCGGGAAACAGCTATATGTCTTTAAATACGTCTCTATATTTTTCAAATACCTAATCACATCATGTTATGTAAATTTCTTAGCGAATATATCCTGTTTTGAAAGTAAGCTAGCATCCTTATTACAGAAGGTTCATTAATATAAAATATTTCCATCTACTAACTCTACTCCCGTAGATAACACTCAAAGTGCGTGCATGAGGCGCCGTCGAGATAGTATTGAGGTGCCGCCGAAATTTGGTAATTTAGATGCATGAAAATAGCCCAGGTGCCATCGGATTTGTGATAAAGATTGTTGAAAATAAGCAATTTGTCGCCCATAATACAGGGGTATTTTTTATTTATTGGAACTGGGGCAGTGCGGGTTGGCTATTGTGTTGGATTGAGAATAAACCAAATTTGTTTCATATTCAAAATATTTTAATAATGAGATCAGTTCCAATTACGTCACTGAAATTGAAGTTTCTTTGAATTAGGTATATCACTTGGGGACTATGCATTTGTTATGTTCGCATTTCTTTTTGTCGTTATAGCACCGGCGTCAGCGAATTTTTCCATTGTACATATATTCAATTTGGTAATCAATTATGAAAATGAAGAGAAAAAATGTTCATGTAACATCCATTCTAGAAGTTAACGGTTTATCACGAAATGAGGTTTATTTTGGCTTTGGTCTCATCCAAGCCCTCTTTTTTTCTGAGGCGTTTCGCTTATATTCGTGATGTTCAAGTGCGCCGCTCATCCTTCAAAAAATTTTCCCCTTATACTGAACTTATTTGGGGTTTAAAGAGCAACACAGGTTAGAATAACGTGCTGTAGTCATAGTATTTTCTGCGATGACTAATATATCCGTTCAGCAGCGAGCGGGAAATAGTTTGATCACATTTTTTGCGTCACCTTTTTGGACGTGAGCTTTAGAAACACAGTGATGAACGTGAGACTGTTAACGGGGAATTAAGAAACACATGGCAAAACGCCTTTGATAAGCGCAAGCAACATTTTGCTGTGGGTGGTAGTGCACGGATGCCGGTTATAGGGTAGAGACATTACTAAGGAAGATGTGCAGTAGGCGATAGATGTAATAAAAGCAAGGAAAGCACCTAGTTTGGATGGCGTTGATACTGAGTGCATGAAAAGGGATGGAGTAAATATGGTCAACGGATTGATGGGGCTACGGAATCTGTGTTTTGTGTCGGGCGTGATGCCGAATGAGTGGTACAGTGCTTGCTAAAATCCGCTGTATGCGGGCAAAGCAGATACATATCAATGCTGCAACTCAAGAGGTATCAGTTTCCTAACTGTGGTCGCTAAGTTGTACGGGAGAGTGCTGGTCAAAAAGATTAGATACTGTACGGATGACGCAATTGTCGGTAAACAGTGAGGCTTTACAAGTGGCAGAGGGTGTGCCGACCAAATTATTGCATCGAAACAAATCTGTGAGAAGTACTTTGAGAAAGAAAAAAATGTGCTCAGGAAATTCGTGAATTTGGAAACTCCCGACGACAAGGTCGACAGTGCAGCGCTATAGAGGGTGTCGCGTTTGTTTTGAGTTGGCATTTATAC